>CAUYLG010068784.1:0-46595 GCA_963573385.1 Cacajao melanocephalus | reverse complement strand
CGTGTGGCTCCTCCGCCGGGAATCTCCCAGTTTGTGGGCCACAGAAACTCGTCTGAAATTGCGGCGCCCACTCGCTCTCTGTGCTTTCACTGGGAGCTACAATCCTGAGCTGTTGTTAATCGGCCATCTTGGATCTCTCTCTCCTAAGAAAGCTATTTTTAAGAGTTCCTTTTTCCTACTGTGTTAACTAGTAATATGAAAAAAGCAAAAAAAAATGTATTAAAATTAGCAACCCCACATAACCAACTTGATAACCTACTGGAATAAATTTATTACCTACTAAATAGTACTTAAATATAAGAATTATACAATTGGGGACAGTGTGTAATAACAGTTCTTTAAATTATTCTATTTTTGATAATTCCCAATTCTGAAATGGTTGTATTAAAGAAAGCCCAGACTTTTCAAATAAAAGTTGTTTCTTATTTATATGGTTGCTTAATAGATAAGTGTAGCTTTCACTGACAAATAGATGAGTTTATTTTTGGTTTTTTGGTTTTTTTTTTTTTTGAGACAGAGTTTTGCTCTGTCACCAGACTCCAGGTTGGAGTGCAGTGGCGCTGTCTTGGCTCACTGCAACCTCCGCCTCCTGAGTTCAAGCAATTCTCCTGCCTTAGCCTCCCGAGTAGCTGGGACTACAGGCACGTGCCACCGTGCCCAGCTAATTTCTGTATTTTAGTACAGACGGGGTTTCACCATGTTGGCCAGGATGGTCTCGATCTCTTGACCTTGTGATCCGCCCACCTCAGCCTCCCAAAGTGATGGGATTACAGGCGTGAGCCACCACGCCTGGCCGAGTTATTTTTATATATTATCTACAACATAGAAAAACAAATCAAAATACAGAACTCATAATACTGACAACTATGAAAAATTATCAGTTACTGAATTATAACAGTTATCCTAACGCCAGGAAATAGCAAATAAAAAGTATCTAGAGCTTCATTCATTCACTATTTTCCCTCCCTGTCTCCCTCCCTCCCTTCTCTCTTTCTCTGTTTCTCCCTGCCCTGTCCTGCCCTGCCGTGCCCACCCCTTTTTGGATGGACTCTAGCTCTGTCCCCGGCTGCAGTACAGTGGCACAATCCGTTCATTGCAACCTCCACCCCCCAGGTTCAAGCGATTATCCTGCCACACCCTTCTGAGTAGCTGGGACTACAGGTGCGCACCACCATGCCCAGCTAATTTTTGTATTTTTAGTAGGGACAGTGTTTCACCATGTTGGCCAGGATGGTCTCGAACTCTTGACCTCATGATCTGCCCATCTTGTCCTCCCAAAGTGTTGGGATTACAGGCATAAACCACCATATCTGGCCTAATTCATTATTTTCAAAACAGTTGCTCATCCATTCAACACATAGTTATTTAGCATGCACTGAAGTTTGAGACACCAATTTGGACACCAGTGTTATAAACTTGCAAGTTGTAATTCTAAAGAGCTGAGAATTTTTAAAACAAAACCTTTCAGAACTCCAGCACTAAAATGAATACTGCCCTTCAGGGAGTTCACCTTGGGCGGTTGTGGCTGTTCCAGCATTGTGAGGGTGATGCCTCCCCTGTGGCAGCCAGGTCAGGGGACGTGTAGGAATGTGGGCTAATTAATGTCAGCACCCCGTATTTGTGCCACGCTTTGTCATACATACCCTATTTATGTGACTTAACTTTAAACTTTTAGGTGTTTGGAATAACAAATTTACTTTTAAAGAATAATGGCCTCTATCTGAAAGAATAAGAAAAGCAATAGAATACAATATTAGCTCTGATGACTACTTGCAAAAATTTGTTCCAGTGAAGACTTTGGTAGGAGCAGCAGTATCCAAATCAGGGCAGTTCCTGCCAAGATCACTCTGCTGGTACTCCTTGCCCAGTGCTAACGCGCCGGGATGTTGGTTTAAACATTGGATCATTGTCGTTCATGTGCCATTTCGTATTACATGGTCTATGCAGTCATGTCGTGGAGTTTAACTTGATTGTATACACACACTTCACACACTTCTAGGTCACTGTGGATTGCTGAGGTAGCTTTGCACCAAGACCAGAGTAAAGGCTCATTTGAGAACATTCACAGTTGATTTTGAGGATTCCCCAAATTGCTGTCATCACTTAATCCTTTTTCTGAATAAAAATTGCCAAGATCATGAGTCAACCACCTGTTCTTATTTTGGAATCAATGTTTCCTTTGTAAAGAAAGGCAGGAGACATGGGCAGTCTGTTTCCAGGGGATTGGTGTGTGTGAAGATAAATAAGGAAGAACTGCATTTTTTTTTATAGCAATTAAGTGCCATATCTGATCATCTCATGGCTACATGGCATTTGTAATAAATAAATGACAAAACTAAATGAAATTTAAAAGGTTTAATTAGCAAATTTTATTAAAATGTCATGAGCTATTTACTTATTCTACAAACATGCCAGAGGCATGTGAACCAGAGCAACTCCATCTTAAAAAGGAGCTGGGCAAAATGTGGCTGAAACCTACTGGGCTGTATTCACAGATGGTTAAGGCATTCTAAGTTACAGGATGGGGTAGAAGGTTGGCACAAAATACAAGTCATAAAGATAAAACACTGATAAAACAGGTTTCAGTAAGAGCCAGCCAAAACCCACCAAAACCAAGGTGGCAACAAAAGTGTCCTCTGGTCATCCACTGCTACGCTCCCGCCAGCGTCATGACAGTTTACAAATACCATGGCCATGTCAGGAAGTTATCCCATGGTCTAAAAAGGGGAGGCATGAATAATCTACCCCTTGTTTAATATATAATCAGGAAATAACCATTAAAATGGGCCACCAGCAGCTCTTGGGGCTGCTTGGTCTATGGATTAGCCATTCTTTTAATCCTTTACTTTCTTAATAAACTTGCTTTAACTCTGCACGGTGGACTCACCCTGAATTCATTCTTGTGCGAGATCCAAGACCCTGATCTTGGGGTCTGGATGGGGACCCCTTTCCTGTAACATATTTGTCTGTCCTGTAACATTTCTGGCAACCATGAAGGGAGTGTAGTGCAGAAATCCTGACCCAACGGCTCCCTTTGGGTAAGTGTTGGGGTCTTGGAATATCTTTCTTGCGAACCACAGAAGGGCCAATACTGAGGAGACCCCCGACTCAAAGGCAATAGACTGCAGCACTGATTGGATGGCTTTGCCTAAGTGGTGGGTACCTGGGTAAAGAATGAGATTGGGTTAGAGGCCCAACTTAGGGGAGTCAGAGTTTCTCCTAACACAGTGGGTTGCAGACCCCACTTAATAAAAGGCAAGGATGCTTGACTGACCTTGGGTTAGAGTCCCAACGTAGGAGGGTTAGAGTCCCTTCTAAGACTTAGGGGGTTAGAGGCCCCTCTCTATAAAGTCCCTCTCTGCTGAGGACAGGTTTGGCGCTATGAGATGTTAACTGCTATTCTCTTTGGATTAATCTGTTTTGCACTCTTTGCCGATGGCTGTGGGTGACAGGAGTGAGGGACATGGGGAGCTTTTTCCTCCCCTTCACGACAGCAGCCATAGCAGCCTGAACTTTTTAGTGTTGCAGCAATGGAAGGTCTACCTCTTGCCTCCCTGAGCATTTCACCTTCCCCACCCTGCCACAGACAACGCTTTTCTCTCTATCCTTTCCCTTTCTTTTCTGTTACTCAGGGCAACCATCTTGCTCAGAGACCATATGTTGAAACTCCAAGTTGGAGGTTGGATTAAAGATGATGGGTCTCACCTATCTGGGGGCAAATTTAAGCCTTGCCAATTTGATATCGGGTGCTAAGCGGACTGGCTCATGTCTGTGTTTTATCACTTGTATTTTGCTCTGGCCAGAAGGAAAAAAAAAAGCAGTTTTCCTTTGTGATGCAGCTTGGCCCCAAGGGCCATGGTGCCACAAGCCATATCACTAAGGCTGCTCAGGGAAAGGGAACCCAGAAGCCTATATGCCGACAAAAGGTAAGAATTTCTTACCAGTCAGCTTTCTGGCTTCTCTCTCTCTGTGCAAATGGTTAAATGAGTGGAAAAAAATATCAGTGTTTATTTCCTCTGTAAAGTTTTGATTAATGCAAAAAGGAATTCTAAGGCTAGTTTTAATCTGGTGTATTTTGTGCTACAAATTTGTTTTTCTGTATTGAGGGGTACTTCAGGATAAAACATGGGCTTAGAACACCTGTAAGCCCGCTTTTCAAGACAACCCAGCAAGCTGGTCCGTAACAAACTTGGCTGCAGGTCCCTGAAACAAACAAGAAACTGGATGAAGTCTCCACATTGTTCTATGTCCTTGGGAACTTAACCTTTTAACCACGTGGCGGTACTTTCTCTTGGTCTCTGCCTGTCGGGGAACAGGAATTTTAGGGTTCATGTCATAGTCAGCTCTAAAAATGATATTAAATAGTTAAAAGCCTTTGCAATCTCAAAATTAACTACTCTAGACTTCTTCGGGGAAAGAAACCTGAGACTGCCCTGTGCTGTAGCTCAGTAGCTAAGGTTTTTGCTGTTTCACAGTGGCGATCCAGGTTCAATTCCCCACCTAGAAAGTAAATCGTTTCTGGTTTAATATCTGCGTGACCTTGTCCATTCTCTTCTCCATGGACTGTCTTAAATTTTCCTTTCTCTGAGCACCTTGGAGGTTACCTTTGAGTAAAGTTTAGAAACTAAAAATATTGGCCACTTGGCATGGCTAAAATGGGATAATAAGAAATCTGAAAGGATTTATTTTTTTAAAGAGCACTATGGTTAAAAGTCAGCTTAATTAAAAGTGGATAAACAAGCTATAAATATATTTAAAAGGCCTTTATGTTTTTCCTCTTCTTGGAACTTGTTTTTCTGAAAAATGTTTGTTTTATTTTTTCTCAGTCGACTGAATTATTTTTCTCCATTTTGTGTGTGTGTGTGTGTGTGTGTGTGTCTTGACACTCAATGCACATGTGAGAGACCCTAAGATAACTTGTGGTTGTGGTAGCCTGGGACTCCTTGAAAAAAAAGCAGAGGAGGCGCCAGAGACTTTGTTTTGGGGAAAAAACCTCTGTTTTTCTCACGAAACCCTAGGAAATAAGAGCAGATAAATCTCTCTCAAAACCAAAGGCTCTGTTCTGTTTTACATTGTGATAGCTGAGGGTTTTGAGTTTTGGGGGCATCAGAAATTACTTAGCATTATAAGACAGCTTTAGTGTGTAATACCTAGGTGGGAAATAATACTTTATGGGATGGCTAATAGTAGTTATGGAGGGATACTTAACTCTTTGCACACTTGGATCAGAGAGGCATGCTCTTGGCCACCTGGAAGGTAAGGAAACATTCCCACCCCTCACTGGGAGATGAGTCTTCCATGACGGATGGGCTGATGACAAAATGGGCTGATTGACTTTGGGCTGCCTTGCAATGAAATGCAGGGTAGAATCATGGCACTGTCTTCTTCCGTAGTATTTCCCTCCTTTTGGGAATTCGGGAACCAGTGTAAAATGACACCTTTAATTTTGGGATTCTGCCTTTGCCTTCAGCTGCTTATTGGTTACTTATTTGGTCCTAGAAACACATGCTTTCCTGGCCGTGTTCTTCCACGGGCTCCACCCTGAAGCCAGTAATCCAACTAAAAATCTTAAAAACTGGCAAATAAAACAATCTTACAACTACTGTAGTAATCTGTCTTTCTGTGTAGCTGTATATGTGTTGCGTGTACTGCTTATATAAAAGAGTTCTAATTAATTGGCTTAAACAAAAATAAGTGCTTAAATCAAATATTTTGAAAGCAACATAAAAATCATAATGCCTTTTGGTTCATGTAATTTTAGTAATCTTTGGGAAATAAAAACAGCTTTAAAAATTATTGGTAAAATAAAAACATTTAGTCTAAATTATGCAAGTCAAATATTAAGTTTGCTAAATGCTTTAAGGACATAAACTGGCTCTTTAACTTTTAAAAATTGTTTCATTGACCTACCTTAAAATTTGCCTACCTTACCTACCATTAGATTCTAGTTAAGGCCTGAGGACATGTGGAGTTAACCACGCCCCCCAGCTGTGCAGGAGAGTCAGCTCTTATCTGCCTTTCTGCCTGGTGTGTCCTGGGCTAGACTCCACACCTAGTACATAATTAAATTCTCGAATTTACCATGGTTTTCACCAAAAATAGAAGTTGCTAAGAGTTAACGTTGTAACATGTAATTAAAATGACTAAAGAAACAATTTTACGCCAGGCGTGATGGCGCGTGCCTGTAGTCCTAGCTACTCTGGAGGCTGAGGCTTGGAGGATCGCTTGTGTCCAGGAATTCTGGACTGTAGTGCACTATGCCGATCGGGTGCCTGCACTAAGTTCGGCCACAATATGGTGACTTCCTGGAAGTGGGAAAGACCAGTTTGCCTAAGGAAGGGTGAACCGGGCCAGGTCAGAAATGGAGCAGGTCAAAACTCCCATGCTGATCCGTAGCGGGATAGCGCCTGTGAATAGCCACTGCACTCCAGCCTGGGCAACATAGTGAGACCATGTCTCTAAAAAAAATGAAAAAAAAAAAAAAAAAAAAGAAACAGTTTTACATGCAAGGTATGTAAAGAAAGTAAAATGTGTTTTTGGTAAAAATTACAAGAAGTCATGGGAATGTGGATTTTTTCTGCCTAAATTAAAAAGCTAAAGGATTGTTTTAAGTAAAAAAAAAAATAAAGGCCAGGCATGGTGGCATATGCCTGTAAAATCAGCACTTTGGGAGGCCGGGATGGGTGGATCAAGAGGTCAGGAGTTTGAGACTAGCCTGGTCAAGATGGTGAAACCCTGTCTCTATTAAAAATACAAAAATTAGCTGGGCATGGTGGTGGGCATCTGTAATCCCAGCTACTTAGGAGGCTGAGGCAGGAGAATTGCTTGAACCAAGGAGGTAGAGGTTGCAGTAAGCCGAGATCACGCCACTGCACTCCACCCTGTGCGACAGAGCAAGACTCCGTCTAAAAAAAAAAACTGAAGGTTTAAACAAGTTGTAGAAATTTATAAAAATTAATCATAAGAGATTGTATGTGAACATATTGGCTAAAGTTAAAAGGGTTTTACTCAGTTTCTGTAAATTAAACATTGGAATAGGAGCACAGCAGGTTTTTCTTAAAGCACGAATCTGCTCTTTCACAGAGAGCAAAGGGTTTTTACAAATAAACCCTTTATGATAATAATAATAATAATAAAAGTTTTATAAGAATCTTACCTTATGGTTAAACATTAAAATTGGGTAAATATATCTATAATGTTTTATTTAAAAATTGGGTTTAGCATTAATAGTACATTAATATAAAGGTAAATTTTGGTGTATTTGGTATAAAATCATACAGGAAGCATTATTAAATGTGAAATTATGTTTTGCCTTCTTTGGAATATATTTGCATAAATGTGTTACTGGCATATGTTCCGAAGTTATAGGAAACTCCTGTAATTCTAATATAATTTAATGTGTGTTATTAATAATTAAAATTATTATGTAAAATTTTGTGTGTCACAGAAGTAACCAGATTTCCTTGTCAGTTGTGGCTTTAATCGTGGCTGTCCTAAAACTTTTTATCATCCACAGACAATTGTCTTGTTTTAATCCTTTTTAGAAGGCAATTTATAATCAATTACAGAACTCTATCAGGTGTTCTTAAAAACAGGGTTTTCTAATAACTTTGGAGATTGTAACATCAAAATAAAGGAAGAAACTTTCAACCCTCTCATAGAAAACTAAAATGTTCATAACTATCAAACAAAATTTAACTGCATGGACTAAACTGAAGAATATAATCTTTTTAACTTTGCTTAAAACATTGCTAATCCTTTATTTTGTTTTTCAGAGTCGAGGAAACTTTTGAGGTATTTACAGCTTTTAACAGTTGAGTGTACTCTGATGAACAAAATTTTAAAGCATATTTATTTCTCTCTACCTAATTTCTTCAAAATTTAAAAACTAGTTGTCAGTATTCTTAACTTATGGCAATATAGTTATTTGCATAGGTGCAATAAGAATCTGTTTTCCTTTGTAAAAGGACACAATTGGAAAAATTGATTATTTTGCCAAGGCTTTGACTAGAATAGGGTGTTTTCCTTTAGGGAATTAAACTTAATTTATAAAGCCAATAAAGGCCCCATAGGGAACCAGCCTCATACCTCGCCTACAGCAGTCCCCATACAGGGTTTCTAATCTGCAGTAAGTAAAAAATGTCACTTTTTAACAGGTCCAGAAGCCACACATTATCTTAGTACCTCAAGAGAAAAGAATTTTACCCAACTCATAGGTATTTAAGGACACAAACCCATGGCTGGGCTCAGCTTTAAAAAGTCTTATGTGAAATCCCTTCTATGGAACAAAGCTCCATCAAAGCCAATTAAAAAAAAAAGCTAATGTGAAAAATAATTATTTTTGCTACACTTTATACAAATAATCAGGCCAAGTATAATAGAGCTAATCAGTCTTACCATGATTTGTCTTTAATAAAAATGGGGAACCAGAAAGAGAAATATTGTTTCAAAAACTACGGTATACTTGTTATTAGATTCTAGTCTCATCAGTTATTTTTAAGTTTGTGTCTGCAATTTAGGCTAAACCTGCTTATTCCTGTGAACTAACCAATGATCCCTAACTGTTGCTCAGAAGAAACAAGAGAAATGGGTAATGTAAAAATCTGAATCTGGGCCAGGTGTGGTGGCTCACGCCTGTAATCCCAGCACTTTGGGAGGCAGAGGGGGTGGATCACAAGGTCAGAAGTTCAAGACCAGTCTAGCCAACATAGTGAAACCCCGTCTCTACTAAAAATACTATCTATATCTATATCTATATCTATATAGATATATATAGATATATATATCGAGGTGTGGTGATGTGCACCTGTAATCCCAGCTTCTCAGGAGGCTGAGACAGGAGAATCATGAGAACCCGGGAGGCTGAGGTTGCAGTGAGCTGAGATCTTGCCATCGCACTCCAGTCTGGTCAACAGTGCAAGACTTGGTCTCAAAAAAAAAAAAAATCTGAATCAGTTTCTATTTCTGGGTACATTACAATCAGCTAACAAGCACATATCAACTTAGTTCCAACAGTTACCCAGTTCATAAAAAGCCTTGTAATTTAGTTTACTTGAAATAAGTTCACTTATTTTGCTTTACTCTTGTGGAATATATTGCTGTTATACTCTTTGCGTAAGAATCCAGGACAATTTTACTGAATGTTTTCTTAAATTAAGCACTTATTAATCTTCCAGTATCACCTTTTGTTGAAACTCAAGAGTTATAAATAAACCTTACAATACTAATGCTTTCTGACTGAGCTCCTCTCTACCCTAGATGTAAAAGTCCCTCATAGTTAGGCAAAAATATTATCACCCCTATGCAGCCTAAAAAAGTTACAGAAGATGTGTCTTTGTCCCTCTGCAATCCTTAAAATTAAGGGTTCTCTAGAAAAGGGAGTGTGGGGAATGTCAGAGGTGTGTGAACCAGAGCAACTCCATCTTAAATATGAGCTGGGTAAAATGAGGTTGAAACCAACTGCGCTGCATTCCCAGACGGTTGAGCCATTCTAACTCACAGAATGAAACAGGAGGTCAACAGAAAATACAGGTCATAAAGACCTTACTGATAAAACAGCTTGCAGTAAGGGAGCTGGAAAAAACCCACCAAAACTAAGATGGCAACAAGAGTGACTTCTGGTTGTCTTTACTGCTACACTCCCGCCAGCGCCATGACAGTTTACAAATGCCATGAAAACGTCAAGAAGTTACCTTATATGGTCTAAAAAGGGGAGGCATGAATAATCTACCCCTTGTTTAACATATAATCTAGAAATAACCATAAAAAATGGGCAACCAGCACTCCTTGGGCTGCTTTGTCTCAGGAGTAGCCATTCTTTTATTCCTTTACTTTCTTAATAACTTGCTTTCATTTTACACAGCAGACACGACCTGAATTCTTTCTTGCACGAGATCCAAGAACTCTCTCTTGGGGTCTGGATTGGGACCCCTTTTCTGTAACATAATTCTTTGTCCTATAACAAAGATGTTGAATATATTCAAACTTTGCTCTCCTTTTAAAACAAGTAGTATTCAAATGACTCACAATATTGATACAGAGATCTTGAAATGGACGGCTTGGTACTGCTAAGTTTTGACAGGTTTGGGAGATTATCCTTAAGTTTGACATGGGTATACACCTATGGCAGTGCTTGTGTTGTTCTTCAGGGGTGTTTCTGTGAGGACAGAGTCAGAGCATGGATGAGTGAGGCATGCCCCAGCCCCAGCCACTAAACCCTGAAAAGGATTCAGATGTCTGCAGGGGCAAGAAAGGAAAAATCGTAGAGGAAGGAATCACTACAGCAAAATGATTTATTGTCATAAAATATAGACATGAGAGTACTGGACAGTTGACCAAGGGAAAATCGAAGACTTGGTGTACAGAAGTGACTCTCTAAATGCGGTTGAGTGTCAAAGGGAATGAAGCAGAGCATCACTGAGAGAAGATGGCACCTGAGCCAACAAGGAATCGGATCCTCGCTGTACAGGCCCTTTCCCCTTTATAGATGTAAAAATTGGACAGACTCGCTGTCTTCCTGCTTGACTTCCTCCCCATCTAAGGTTCAAAACTAAAGGGG
Organism: Cacajao melanocephalus; assembly: GCA_963573385.1. Classification (NCBI taxonomy): domain Eukaryota; kingdom Metazoa; phylum Chordata; class Mammalia; order Primates; family Pitheciidae; genus Cacajao; species Cacajao melanocephalus. The sequence goes on along the minus strand of CAUYLG010068784.1, from coordinate 36,037 downwards.
ACTAATTTTTGGGAAGTAAGATTGGAGAGAACCTTGAGGATTATCTAATCCATATCATCTTTCTAAGGAAAAGCACACCCAATTGTCGTAATTAAGGGGAAATTGCTGATGAAAAAAGCCAAACTCTGTAAAAGATTTAAAGAGATTTATTGTGAGCCAATATGAATGGCCATGGCTGGAGGAACAGTCTCAAGGGAGTTGTGAGAAAGTGTGCCTAAGGAGGCTGGGTTACAGTTTTGTTTTATACATTTTAGGGAGACAGGGGTTACAGGCAAAGACATAAATCAACACGTGTAAGGTATATACTGGTTTAGCCCAGAAAGTTGAGACATCCAGAAGTGGGCATAGGCAGAATTGGGGGCTTACAGATCATAGGTGGATTCAGATTGTCTGATTGGCAATTGGTTGAGAGAGCTTAGCTTTGTCTAAAGACTTGAAGTCAATGAAAAGAAATCCATGAGTTAAGATAAGGGAGGGTTGTGGAAGCCAAGGTTCTTGTTGTGTAGATGACCCCTCCAGGTAGTAGCCTCCAGAGATAATAGATGGCAAATGTTTCTTTTCAGACCTTAGAAGGTATCACTCTTAGTTAATCTCTCTTACATCCTAATCCTGACTGTATGAATAGAAATTCTCTGTAGATGTTAATTTAGTCCACGAAAGATAGATTTGCAGGTTTATTTAAAAAATGTCAAAGAAATATAGTTGGGGGTGAAATATTTTTATTTCCTTCAAGGTTGGCTGTCTGTCATGTGATGCTATTCCAGACAGAAAGTAGAAAATGGAGAAGATGATATGGTTCAAGAAGGTGGAATTTGGTATCTTACTGCTACACAAAGAATCAGTTTCATTAGTCTTGTGATTTCTGTGTTAACGTTAATGCTGGTCAGTTTTGCCTGAACTCCAAAGGGAGTGGGTATGAGGAGGTATGTCTGACCTCCCTTCCAATGTTGACCTGGAATTTAAGTTTTCAGATTTTTCCAGGGTTCCCTTGGCTCAGAGTGGCATCTGTTCAGTCTGTTGGGGGCTTAAGACTTTATTTTTGGTTTACAAAATAAAGAAAGAAATAGTATGGGGGAGCAAGATAGAAGGACATCTACAGAGGCCTAAGCCACACACTCAAAATTCCCACTTTCAGGAAATGTTTGCATATAACCTGTTAGGTTAAATTCATCAATGCTTACAGTCTGGACCCTCTAAAGATGGAGACTCTATAGTCAGAATATTCTTAATTTTTAATATTGTTAGAAGTCATTTTGAAATTGTAGTATCTCTGATACTACTGTGAAACCCCCTCAAAATCATATTATCTCTACATTCAAGCTAAGTTGTGGATCCTGGGTTGCTGGATATCTGTGTAAAAGCAAGCATCACACAAGCACTGATAATAGGTAGTATTTTGCATTCTGCTGCTTTATTTTAGTTTTGGAACAAAATCAAATACCTGCCTTCTTTAATTCCTGTGGGACTCGTGTTCTCTTATCTCTGGTCATTTTAAAACTATAGTTCAGAATATAGAAATTCCTCCTGCTAAGACAACCAGCATCTTGAGGGCTCTTAGTGTTTATTATAACTGATCCTGTTTGCTTAGAACAGGGCTCAATCTTTATAAACCAGTTAGTTATCGCCTTATAGAAGGACTTATTCTTCTTTCTTGACAGTTCAAAGTCTAACCACCCTCTTTCTAAGTGCTGCTGAAAAGACCTTTCCCTGAAATTTAGTCTTTAGGGTATCCATTGATTTAGAAAGACCCTGGTTCAGGGTCAGAAACATTGCGTAGGAAACAAAAGCTCTTCTTTTTTCTCCCCTTTCAAATCCTCATCGGTAAATAGGGCCTCCCCAGCCTTCCACCAGGCTTAGGTGGAGGCACAGGACATCAGGAACAGGTGGGTCCACTGGTGCATTTCAATTCTTGTCACAGAAGAAGGGGACGTGTCCTTGAAAATTATTTTGCCTAGTTTTCACCTGAGTTAAGGAGGACGCTGGGAGAGAGGGAAGCAGTGGGGATTTTTGATTTCTTTGCTATGTGTGATGCCTTTGTCTCAGAACCTCAATCCTATAAGCAGTAGCAATATTTTTACGGGGGCTTCCCATCTTCAATAAACTGTATAACAGTAATTAATTCTCACAGCATCCATTTGACTAAAGCATTATTATCCCTGTATTATAGGGGAGAAAACTGATTTGCCAAACTCCGCAAAGGAAGTCAATGTCGAAGGAAGGATTATCACGCAGGAGGGTCTAAAAGTCTAATCTCAGCTCTGAGATGCTTTTTATTGTTCATTTTTTCTGTGGGAGCAGATGCGGTGGGGATTTGCCAGGTGAATTCACGGAGGGTGTGTGAACAGGTGGCAGCTCTGCCCTTGTGCAGTCTTTGTGACCGTTAGGCAAGTTTAAGCTGATTAGATGTGGTTTGTCTCCACACAGCTCTGAACAGAGATATAGAAATGTAGGATGAATTATTGTATAGTGAACAGAACCAGAAATTTTGTTCTACCCATTTCCACCTAAATGAGTTAGAGGTATAGATATCTTATCTATTGAATCAACGTATTTTTGCAAAGGTTGGGTAGACTGAAATATTTAGTTTGCATTATTTTCCATAATAATGACTCACTTAACTGTAGGTCATTAATCTCAATTCTTCGCACTATAATTCAGCTAAGAATTCATAAGTAAGCAAAAGAAATGTCCCAGCAGTCTAAAATATTTTCCCCATTCCTCTAAAGTAACAATGCATTGCTCTTTGGAAAACCACACAAAACTGATTTGCTACAGGTTTAGGCATGGCGGTGACAGATTTGCATAGGATTCACCAGGTAAAGAAACAGATGAAATGAGAGCAAATCTTCCTAGAGGCCAGCCTACAGAAACCCCAAGCTGACCCTCTGAGAACGAGAGCAGAAACAGAACTATGACAAATACATAAAAACTTACAAACTTTGTCAAGCTTAGGCCACTGTTTTCCTACAGAGACAAGCTGTTTAATTGCTGTAGTTAAGCCCTGCCAGCACTACCTTACAACTAATGTAATGGTTACTATTCACAGTGATCAAACTGAATATTCATTTAGTTGTGGAACATTTATTGAGCTTCTGGGGCTCTGATGGTGAAGAAGACAGACACGGTCTCTACCTTCATAGAGTTTATAATCTAGGGAAGAGGAATGTCCATGCACAAGAACATAGATTACTAGAATGATTTCAGCTTGGGATAGGTGCTGGTGCTGTGAATGACATGAAGGAAGCACCATAGACAGAATAGCTGAGTGAGATGATTTCCTTCACATGCAGGGGTCGGGAGTGTCAGAGACTCGTGGGTACCTGCAGTGTGACTCCTGTAGGATCTGGAAGGGTTTTAAACTAGGAAATGACAAGATCTGATTTAAGTTTGTAAAAGACAGTTGATTGTGAGTTCGTCTTAGGGTTGAGGAGAGGAGTGTAATCAGGTGGTCAGTGAAGACGGTTGTAACTGGGATGAATATAGAGGTGATGATTTGGTCTAATATCATCTGGAGAAAACAGGACCATCTTCCAGACATAATCATAATGAAATAATGAACACCGTTGGAACACAGGCCAGGTGCTGGGCACTGTGACCTCTCACTTGATCCCGACAGCCCTGTGAGAGGGAGGTGCTGTCAAGCACAACTCTGAAGAGGTGAAGACGTTTGCTTGCAATTTCACTGCTAATACATGCTATCGCTGGGGTTTAAGCCCAGTGGTTTGCCTCCAGAGTTCATGTACTTAGACCTGAGATAATTTCCAGAAGATGAGCATTTTGCATTCCCCAATTATCCCTGTCAGATTTTGAAAGATAGGTAATTCACTTGGGGAAACTCATCCCAAGAAGCCTGACCAGGGTGAGCTATTCTTTACTCTTGTGAGTTAATCAATAACATGATATGAGTACAAGTCCGTGCTTTGTTCCTTTTTGGCTAAATATCCTTATTCTCTTAAACATCTTCCAGGAAGCTGTTATTGATTGTACTGCATTTCAATGGTACATGCTGATTATAAGAGGAAAATGTGTACATTCTGTTAGAAGGCAGGTGCAAAACAACTAAAGAACAATCAGGACAAAAACACTCCAAGAGCTTGGCCTCCCCTATTCAGACTTGAGGAGCAGGCGACATTCAACACAAGGCAATTTCCAACAGTGAATAGAATATCCTGTTTTCCTCCGACAAAGAGACTGTGTAAATTGAGAAGTGTAAAGGAATGCCAATTCGGAAATTTGAGCTTTACAAAAATATTTTGGTTTAAATTTAATGAAGGGGCTTTGTATTCTAAAGATTAATGCATGAAAATAGTTATCTTTCGAGGAAGGCTGTTTCTCCTATTAACGCTTTAAGTAAGAATAGCATCTTCTCAAGTATACATAGAGGTGTTCTTTCTCTCCACAATGGACCTGTTAGAGCAAGAGAAAGAATCAGCAACAATGTGCAGAGAACACATAGGGGCAGTCTTGCTGGAGGCCAGAATGAGCAAGCAGGACAAACTGAAGAGGAAATGGAAATAGACTTTAAAGAAAGCGGAAAATGCTAACATCGTGGTAGTAGCACGAGAAGAAACTTCTGGGGAAGCTGGGCTAAGAAAATGTTTCGGCTGGTAGATAGGTAAGTCACACAAGCTGTGCTTGCTTTTGTACATTGTAGTCTTCTACATTTTTTATTTACCGTCATAAAGAAAGCCTTTTCATCAGAGCAAGGACAGAGATGCTTGATTCACATGAAGCCCTCCCCAGAGAGGAGAAGGGAGATACTCCTGAGATGACAGGAATCCCTGCTTCCACTGAGCCCTAAGGAGTGATAGAGTGTTTGGCCTGCAAAAAGATGTCCTTGACAGCTTTGTCACCTTCAGTGATGCTTGTTCAGAGGCTAAGTGGAGTGAGGATGTGTTTGGCTAGAGAAAAAAGGGAAGTGATGAGGGGGAGTTTGAGGTCTCTTGTTCATGTGTCCTAGCTCGATCCCCTGCAGTAGGCCTGCTTAACTGAAGCATCCTGGGTGTGGATGCTGAGTTTCTGAAATGTGAATAAGTTCTGATACACAGAAAGTCTACAAAATTAAAGGCAAAGTCATTTAACTTTGTATTTGGGCTCTGTAACTTGCAAGATAATGATTGCTTTTAGACCACGTGAAGTAAACAGAATACCTTGAGATTCAAGGGCTTTCTGAGTTTAAGTCCAGTGGTCCCTAATTTATTTGTTGGTTTAGTATTTTTTATTTTTATTTATTGTTATTATTTTGAGATGGAGTCTCTCTCTGTTGCCCAGGCTAGACTAAAGTGGTGCTGTCTTACCTCACTGCAACCTTCACCTCCCAGGTTCAAGTTAATCTTCCCACCTCAGCCTCCCATATAGCTCAGATTACAAGCACACACCACCACACCTGGCTGAGTTTTATATTTTTAGTAGACACAGGGTTTCACAATGTTGGCCAGGCTGGTCTCGAACTCTTGACCTCAAGTGATCCACCTGCCTTGGCCTTCTAGAGTGCTGGCATTACAGATTTGAGCCACTGCATTGGCAGTATTTTTTATTTAATTGGATTGTTGATGAGTTGGTTAGTTTTTATTGTCGTCTCGTGTAATGGCAGAGTTTCCTCCTGTGTGCCAGCTCCCCAGAACCAGGTGTGATGGCCATTCTTGCACATCCTCCCATTCAGCAGGAAAGACCATAAAAAACAGGTGCAGGACTTGCCCCTGGGCATGTATGAGACATCTCGCCTGCAGCTTGGGAGCTCTTCAAGGGCAAGGCCTGTGTCTTCTTCTTCACGTTGTTCCTGGCGCCTGCTACGCTATACTTGCTTTCACCCTCAGATTTGTGGAAACATTACTAGACTTTCTCAACATCACACATGCATTCTGTAGGCAGATTTTGACTGAACACCTGAAGTGTGGCAAGCACTGCTCTAGGCCCTGGGATTAAAGTGGAAATAAAGATCCATGTTTTCATGAAACTTTGGTATTTTGCTGGGATGATGGAGAGGTGAATGGATAGGAAGATAATTTCAGAGCATAGTAAGTGCTCTTTTTTAAAAAAAAGAGATGTCATGGGGCAGGTGTGGTAGCTCACACCTGTGCTTCCAGTGTTTTGGGAGGCCAAGGCAGGAGGATCGCTTGAGGCCAGGAGTTTGAGACCAGCCTGAGCAGCATAGCAAGACCCATATCTACAAAAAAAATTTTTTTTTAATTAGCTGGGCATGGCGGCACGTGCTTGATTGATGTGCTAGCTACTCAGGAGGCTGAGGTAGGAGAATCATTGAGCCCAGGAGTTTGAGGTTGCAGTGAGCCATTACTATGCCACTGCACTCCAGCGTGGCAACAGAACAAGATCTGATCTCTTAAAAAAAAAAAAAAAAGGATCAATTGGCTGGGCATGGTGGCTCACTCCTGTAATCCCAGCACTTTGGAAGGTGGGCAGATCATGAGGTAAAGAGATCGAGACCATTCTGGTCAACATGGTGAAACCCAGTCTCTACTAAAAATAAAAAAATTAGCTGGGTGTGGTGGTGTGCACCTGTAGTCCCAGGTACTAGGGGGACTGAGGCAGGAGAATCACTTGAAACCAGGAGGCAGAGGTTGCAGTGAGCTGAGATTGCACCATTGCACTCCAACCCGGCAACAGAGCAAGACTTCATCTAAAAAAAGAAATCAATTAATCAATCAACCAATCAAAAAATATTTTTAAAGATGTTATGTGTTAGAGGAATAAGGGAGCTGCTTGAATTGGCTGGTCAAGCAAGGTCTCTCTGAGGAGTGAATTTGCACTGAGACCTGAGTAATAAGAAGTCTTCAGCTATGCAGGGATTTAAAGAGGAGGCTGGCCAGGCTAAGGCACCAGGGAGCCCACAGATTAGAAAAGAGAGGGACTGTGGTGTGATCCTGAAATCACACCAAAAGTAAAATCACTATTTTTTTTTCTTTATTTTACCAAGTGGAAGGTTACAGAAATGCCAGTAACATGGAGTAGACACATCATTTTCCATGTAAGCACAGGGCATGGGAGGTTTTTTGCCCTTTACGGTCAAAACCAGATGTCCCTCACTGACCTCTTATCACGTGAAAAGAGGAGAATTCAAGTCAACTTAAACAGTTATCAGGTAACCGTATATGTTTTGGTGTTTAAATGGGTAGAATACTCTTCAGGCTTTTCATTCTTCCAGCCCTCTTGAGATAACATTTGTGATAAGGTGTTGAAAAGAGCATAAGGTTTCCGTCAATCCTTTTGACTAGAAAGCTAAGCTGGCTCCAAAGGACTTGCAGTATGTCACTTGTTTAAATGCCAAGAATCAGTAAACATTATTATAAACAAATTTTCAATAAAATTATCAAAGGTCTTTTCCCATGAATGTGAATTAATCATGGCCATATTTTTAAACACTGCTGTCTAATTATTTTAAATAATGTGCAGCACTTAACTATGTTATTTGCCTAGAGGAAATAATGTTTCAGTGAAAATTATCAGCTACATTTTCTTACGTTATCTGATGTCCCGTTGTTTACTTTACGCTTATTATTTTTCAAAGTGACATATTTCATCTATTTAGTCTGTATGTATATAGAGAGAGCTTTCCACTTGGCAAACTTTGATATCTCTCCGCTGTGCATAAAGTCTCCTAAGTAAAATGAAATGAACTCAGCTCTGTGTTGTTTACAGGACTACCTTGTGAAACAGAAAGAGCTGTGTTAATTTTATTTTCATTATTATGAAGGATAGTATGGAAAGAGCAAGAAGCATTTAGAAAAGGCCTCTTTGGCAATGGCCTTTGATGTCTACATCTGAACAAAATGTCCTGATGTGAAAATGAAATGGCAATATTAAAACATAGCTTTTCTGTGAGGTCAGGTCCTATTACTTGGGAATGTTTAAAGAAAAAGCATAAACCAGGCAATCATAGGCTTAAAAATTCTGCAGTGTGGTCAGAATAAGATGGAGTTTGGTAGAATTAGTTTATGTTCAGTATGCAGTGCCAGGTTAGATAGCAATGTTAACCAAATCCACAGATTTTCCCTGGGGTGAAAATATCTCATTTCAGAGAAGCCTTATGTTAGGCAAGTATGTTCACAGAGGTGGAGTTGGTGAGGGGGCTGTTTTTCAAAAAAAAAAAAATTTATTGTCTTCTTTTCCATCTGTTTCAGAGAATCCAGGTATTTTCAAGCACTCTTTAATATGAAACTTTTAAAAAGAAAAATTACACACTACATTGTGGGCTGTGGGTTGCTCGAAGGTAGATGGAATAATAAGCTTCCCGTTCAGAAAAAAAAGCATGTTGGTTGCTATTATTGTTTATTTTTATAGCTACTCTTCACTCATAATAGTAGGGCCCTTCTGGCTGTGTTGTTAGGCTAGACGTCTCTTGGGGACAAGTGAGTTATCTAAGCAGTACGGTGTTACCTTATGAAGGGATGACAAACTAGGATAGAGTCCCAGTTCTCTACCCTATCCAACTACTGAAGGCAAAACTGCTCTTGTTGCCAGTAAAATCACTATTTTTTTTCTTTATTTTACCAAGTGGTCCAGTTCTATCAATAAATGCTTCTCAGCAGGCAATTTTAAATTCTAAGCACCTGAAGAAATTTTTAGAAGAATCCCTCTAAACAGTAGTGTAAAATTACTTAGATATACTTAGATAATGTTTACGACTTAGGGAGAGGACAAGGAGTTAGCTGGTGGGACCCACCCCCTCCCACCTCCAACCCTGTTACGGGGATCCTCCGTTTCTTGGCCTGGATCCTGTTTTTCTTTCGCTGTTCATACTATTCCGTGCAGACCAGAACTGAGAAGTAATTAACTCCCAATAAGAAACGTACTAGCTGGGTGAGCTGGGCAGTTTAACTGCTTTGAGTTTCTGTTTCCTCATTGGTAAAATGGAAATAGTACTAAGAACTGTCTCCTGGGACAGCTGAGTCCATGGTCCATAATGAACCCCAATAAACGTTAGGTTTAGTTAGTATGATGATGAAGATGACCATTGTGAAGGAAATGGGATGTGTGCAGAAGTCACATATCCTGGGCCTGACTCGCCATCAGCTTATCACATGCCCCTTCCCAGTGCCAGAAGTCCCCAGTGTGCAAAAAGAAGGAGCTGGAAATCAGCTGCATCCCTCTGTGACATTTCGTGATTTGATGGATTTAATGCACCCAGTGCATACAGTGGAGCTGGCCTGCCATCAATAGAGATGAAAATTTGTGGAGCACCGTGTGCAGCACGGTGCGGTTTGTGGGTAACGAGGTTTAAGACAAAACGCTGTGTCTTGCGCTGTGTGCTCCATGTGTTACGCTGAAACCAACAGCATAGGTAGTAAGTGCCACACAAGAGGAGGCTCTGAACAAGCCCCAAGGCTGCCAGGTTCTCCACGCTGCGCTTGAAGAGAAGAGAGGGGATTGCACACCAGGTCGGGGCGGGGGCCGGTGCGAGGATCTGGCACAGACCTAAGAGCACAGAAGGCTCTCTCACAGCACTGCGCAAACCAGCAATTCAAAGTTGCTTAGCTAGCCTAAGAAAACCCACATCAGTTACTAAAATGACTGCCTTGCCTTGAATGATCTACAGTGTCTTTATTTGCTTTAGCTCTTTCATCAGAGCCAAGTATTTGGTTTCGTTTTTTTCAGTGTGGGCTTTTAAAATATTTTGTTGAATATGACAGATTATATCTATGCATATATATGTGTATATATATGTAGGTATTAATATATGTATATAGTAAGAAATACATTGCTTATTATATGATTACTTGGAATTATTATTATCATCTTTAGTATAAAATATCTATTAGTACTTTCTATAGCCTGGAAATGCGACAAAATGCCTGTATTCGACATACATGTAGGTGACATTTTGAGTGCACTGCCTGTTTTCCCATATGCAAGGCAGGGTCCTGTGCCTTGAGACAATTTAATGAACAAACCATCATTGAAGCCTGGCTTCAAAGAACTACCAGTCTATAAAGATAGATACTCGGGTGCACATAATTATTAAATATGTAAAAGAAAGTGGTAGTGGGAAATAAGGATGTAGGTAATGCTCTTGAGCCATTTATATCGTCTGTGTTATCTTTTATTATTATGCTATCTTTTTTAGATTCTTCTCTTGTTCTGTTGGTCGTGGAGGATGCTTTCTGCTCATGGTGGATCCCAACCCAGTGATTTTCTCCATATGCTTTATAATTTTTTTAAATGTAAACTTATCTTCGGCCACATTCCAGGAGCTCTGTGGTGTCCCTGTAGAATATTTTTGCATTTGCCTCCGCTGGGCCCTAAGGGTTTCATACCAGTTTTTATTTAATATCTCAATCAAGGGTTCACAAGCATTGTAAAAGTACTGCCTTGAAACCTACACGTTGCAAAGGCTTCAGGTTCTCCTCTTTCAAGACTTTTCTCCACCAGTGACCTGAGAACCTCCATGCGCAGATAATGGAGCCATGGGTAGATTTTTTCTTGACAATCTTCTGAGACTGGAGTGTCCTTTTCATCACCAGGTTCATGTGGTGAGAAAAGCCAGCTTCCCCAGTTCCTGGTCCCAGCGTGGACCTCAAAACCCCCATTCTTTAAATGACCATTCAGTCAGAGGCTTCTTTAGGTCATTCTCATTCGACTTGTGAGGGTCCTCACTTTAGGTGCTCTGTTTCCCCCCGGGATCTTGCTCCCAGAGGTTTTCCTTTTTGGTTTTGAAGGCGGGCCACATATATGTTTGATTGTACTGTTTTAAAAATATGTAGTTTATTTAATATTTCTGTGTGTTCTATATTTTGGAGGCAGAGACACAGCTTCCAACTAGTCCATCATATTCACTGGAAGATATAATCACTGAGGTTTATATATTCTTGAATAAGGAGAAAAGAGGAACATTGACAATTTTTCTCTTACTCACATAGAATGGAATTCTTTTCAACCAAAATGTTAGAAGAGATAATTTCTATTTTTATGGAAAATCTATTCTTACTAAGTATAAACCTGACTCATGGCATAAAAATAAACCTTTTCTTCTCGTCTTCCTGTTGCACATCAGAAGCCTCATTTCAGTAACCAGATCAGCCTCTGAGTTAGCATGGTATGGAAAAGTGTGTCCCATCGAGACACCTCTGTGCTGATTGCATCTGTGCCACAAACCTGGTGAGTCAAATGGACTTGCCACTTCTCTGGGCATCATCTATAACAAGGGATCTCTTCAAACCTTGTTAAGCCAACTTTGGAAATCTTATGTAAGACAGATAAGAGTAGAGGGGATCTCTTGAATGAGAGTGAAGGTTTTGCCTCTTTGCCCGGTAGCCTCTAAGGCACCATCAGCAAATCCCATAAGGAGCCTCAAGAAGCAGAGATTGTAAACCCCTAGACTAGATACTTCTTTCATGTCTTAAACGGTATAGTTCTGGGAGAATGCAGTAGTAGGCAGCGCTATTGATTGTCAGCTGCCCATCTGTCGGGTAACTTCTCCTATATACTCCTCCTGTTCCCCTTTAATAAAGTAAAAAAACTCAATGAGTAAGAGGTTGACATCTAGTCTCCTTCACATCTTTAAGTTGTAAAACTATCATTTTTTTCTTTAATAGGGATTATCATTATCCAGGCACATTGGGACATATGGTTATCCTATCTTTAATGATTAAGTGTGACGGCCTTGGTGGAGTTTCCTGCAATTTAGAAATATTTAATACTATAATAGCATACATTTTGTCAGCGTTTGTCTATGTAATTGTCACTTTAAGAACAGACATATTTAAAAATATTCCCATAGCTTGGACATGAACATGAAAATAAGACTTCCTTTTTTCCGCAATGATCTTTTGGCCATTATAAACCCTCCCACTGTTACATTAAATATAGCCTAACATTGAAAAGAAAACAATACTGCCATAGTCCTTTTTCATGTTGAAATTTCAGCTCAAAGGAACAGAAACCAACTTTTTTTTTTTTTTTGGTGACAAAGTCTTGCTATATTGCCCAGGCTGGTCTTGTACTCCTGGCTCAAACAGTCCTCCCGCCTCAGACTCCTGGGTAGCTAGGACTACAGGCACACACTCTACCAATCTGGCTGTAGAAACCAACATACTCAATTGTAACTCAAATGTGCCAAATTCCTAAGATGTTGTAGTAATACATCATCATTTTATTTTGTTTATTTATTTTTGAGACAAAGCCTCATTCTGTTCCCCAGGATGGAGTTTAGTGGTGTGATCTCAGCTCACTGCAACCTCCACCTCCTGGGTTCAAGCAGTTCTCCTGCCTCAGCCTCCTGAGTAGCTGGAATTACAGGAATGCGTCATCATGCCTGGCTAATTTTTGTATTTTTAGTAGAGATGGGTTTTACCATGTTGGCCAGGCTGATCTCGAACTCCTAATCTCAGGTGATCTACCTGCCAAAGTGCTGGGATTACAGGCATGAGCCACCACGCCCAGCCCATTGTAATTTTAAAATTTAATTTTAATCGATAGTGTGGTAATTATTGTCCAGCAACTAAGTATTATTGCCAGCTTTTAAAAAATTAGCAAGAAATATGTGATTTAAAGCAACATTTCGAAAATGCTTTATAATTCAACCACCAGTGGACCTGGATGAGAAGTCAAGAAGTCTTACAAAGCAGTGCCCTTCTCATAGGCATATCCAACCCTAAACCTTTAGGAGGGACGGGTATCTTCAAGGTGATTGCCAAGTTATTTCAAGGACAGTACTGAGGATCTGGATATTTATATTGAGTTCTGTGATTTCTTCATTATATTAGCATGTACTTTGTCATGTGCTGTGTTAAAGAAGAAAAGATAAAATGTTCATTATCCTCCTATGTAGAGTTTTGCATTATTTTCTTCAAGAGTAGTTTCAGTGTGTTAATAGCATGTAAATATGATAATTGAAAGTGCCTATCTGTCATCAGTAAGTGAAAGTAGGCGTGGAGTACCAATGTGCCTTTGCTTGTCTGGAACCTGAAATTTTTGTTAGAAAACTAGAAAAGAAACTGGATAAAAATTTATAGTTAAATGGTCTGGGCACGGTGGCTCACACCAGTAATCCCAGCACTTTGGGAGCCCGAGGCAGTCGGATAACCTGAGGTCAGGAGTTTAAGACCAGCCTAGCCAACATAGCAAAACCCCGTCTCTACTAAAAGTACAAAAATTAGCTGTAATCCCAAGCTACTTGGGAAGCTGAGGCAGGAGAATTGCTTGAACCCATGAGACAAAGGTTGCAGTGAGCCAAGATTGTGCCACTGCACCCCAGCATCTCCTAGTAAATGCTTATATCGGTAATATATTTTATGAACTATTATTTTAAATAAGGACTAAAATGGAATTGCTTCCACTTTAGCGGTCTACTGACAATTTCCAACAATGAAAATATTGCCTGGTTTTTGGAGATATTAGAAAGCTCTGGGTTTTCTATTTTGATCCACTTGGATACTTAACCGCATTTTAAAAAATTGACTTCAGCGTCAGTAACAGCGATCTGCTTTTTTACCCCTTTTAAAAGTTTATGTTTAATTGTGTAATAATTACATGAATCCATTCTTTAAAAATGTAAATAATGTGATAAAGCATATCGATTTCATAAGCCCTTTTCCTCATGTTAAATTGGATTTAAGCTGGTGGTAATAAAAATGGGAGCCTTTGTTTACCCAGATCATATGTACCTTGCTTTTGTGCGATTATTTTTCACTGTTGTGTTTCTTCTAGAGATACCATTTAGTCATTCTGCATGGTCCCAGGTGAGATGACATTAAAACCAAGAAGGCTATGCTGTGTGAACATACTCATTTGGATGAATGGAGATGTAGTGGGCCTTTCTCAGGCCATCCGATTCCTCAGTACACCTTCTAGGATAAAGATACATATGTAAATGTGTCTGGTTGGCTCCGAAGATGGAGTGGCAGAGCTAATCTGTAGAGTTTCCTCCTAAGTCCAGGATGGTCTGCAATGAGAAGTTGCATGAGCCAGTTTGTGTTCTCCAAAATTAACAAGCATGAATAAACATAAGTGCATGCTTTGATACTGCGGTGGATGTGGTGGGGTGAAATGCTATCTGAGATTTGCCTTGAAATACTTCAGAAAGGAAAAAAAATGGGCAGATAGGGCAGTAATTTTTGAATGGATGTGATGGGTATGTGGGTGTTTGTCGTTGTATTTTCTTCTATTTTTGAAAATTTTCACAATAAAAACATACTGAGGAATTATTTTTAAGCAGTTTAAGAAATATTAACCCAGAGACTTAATCCAAATGCAGGTCTTCTGATGGTGTTTGTGGAGCTGTGGTCTGGAGAGAGATATGTGCGTTACCTCAACACTACTTTGTGGTATAATTTTTCTGCCTGAAGAAAGTGTTTATTATATGGCTTTTACCTTTTAAGAACTTTAAAAATATTTTCCCTTTACAAAGCCTACGTTTATAAGACATGAGAGAGGTGAAAGTAAAAAAAAAAAAATAACTGAACACTTAAGGTTAGAGTTTTATTTCAGGGTTACCAAAACCTGCCTCTCTCCTCTGACTGGTATCACTTTCAGATGAAAATGAATGAATGAAATCGACGCATGGCCAGATTCCCAGTTTCCTTTCTTCTCCAAGATTATAGGTTGCATGACTCTAAGTTTGCGAGATTTTCCAGATGACCCCACAGGGGCATATTCACAGGTGTTAATCTCTTATAAAGTTATTATAATTTCGGTTTTTAAAAAAATGTGGGTAATATGTAAAATACCATTAATATCCAGGAAGTCTGGTATTTTAAGTTTCTTTGTGGATGGTACTGGTCAGCATTACAATGAAAGGTAATGCTGTGGGGTTTTCAGCGTATTGAGGTAAAATGAAGGGGGAAATGTTGAATCTGTCTTTATTACCGTGGAGGGAATCTGACACTCCATTGCACCCCAGTTATTTTTTATACCCTAAGCTAAATAGACTAACACTGTTACGAAGCTGTCAGGAGAAGCATGTCAAACACTAGGTGTATCATGCAGTCAGACTGGTGTCACACTGGAAAAGCCAGTAGTTGGGAAGGGAAAAAAAAGTGACCTTGTACTCTCAACATTGTCTTTACACTGAGTAGAACAGATGAGGTTGTGAATTATTCAGAGCACTGAAAGCTTATAATTGTTAGCAGTGGTGGCGGCAATAGAGGAGAGAGGCCGGGCTGTTTTAGTCCAAATGTCTGATTCTATTAAACATCAAAGGAATCTTTTACTTAAAACCATCTTTGGGAATTTGGGTGGTGTGGACCCCATGAAGAATCCTTTCCTCTGATACCTTTTTGGGAATCTGGGTCAAAGAGGCACAAGTTAATATTTAGCATATATATATATATATATATATATATATATATGTGTGTGTGTGTGTGTGTGTGTGTATATATATATATATATATGAATGAACAAATGTATGAATGAAATGCAGAGTAAAGGAACAAAGACACTCTAGGGAGAGGATTTGCTGTTTCAGCAGCAGGTGACATAGCCATGCCAGTATCTTCCAAATCAGTATTAAGGGTTGGTCTTGGGTTCCTAGTTTTTAAAGCTTTGTTATTGTTGCACTTCTTCCTCGTGGTTTAAATACTTACAGGCTTTGGGTGAAGCATAGATTTGATTGCGAATTAGATGAAAATTCAGTATACCTGAGTTAATTCTCGTTTGTAAATATTTGGGAAGTTTGGTGAGCATGCTAGATAGAATATGGTATAAAGAATTAACAGTGATATCAATTTTAACCATAGTCCTGTTTTCTGAGTAAGTTTTGTTTGTTTTGCAAATTGCTAACTGTTCAGCATCTACAGTCTGCATGTATTTATTTAGGCCCCACTCTGTGTCTGATCCTGACTGTGGGGGCCACAAGTGAAAATACAAGACCAGATTCTTGCTCTTAAGAAGCCGTTAGCTCCCTGGGGAGAGGAAACCATTTTGAAGCAACACATGAAGACAGGTCTGTATGACCGACAGAATGCAAGTCTTCTGGAAGGTGCATGAGGGAGCTGCTCATTTTAAGCCAAAGTTGTTTGGAAAGGCTGCAAAAAGCATGTAGCAACAGAGCTGCTTTTGGAGGATGGGAAGAGTTGGAGAATGGGAAGATTTGGGAAGTCAAAGGCAAATGTCAAAACCTCAGTGGAAACGTGGAATTGTGAGGGGATGTGTTCACGGAGCCACCAGAGAAGGCCAGTCTCTGTGGTCACAGAGTGTTTTCAGAGATGGACCGAGGCTGAACTAAAACCACTAACCATAAAAAAAAAAAAAGCCTTTGAATGACTTGCAGAAATTAAAATTGATAACTAATAATTAAATTTGATTAAAATTGATGGTTAACCACCAATCATCTTTCTGATGTCTTTTTGGGGGCTACTTCCCAGGGCTTTGCTGGGCCTCCCCACGCACGGTCTCCTGATGTGGGACATCCATCGTGACTTGAACTGTTCACCCAGTACCCCATCGCGACTATTCTGACTGGCCGCTGGCCTCACACCCTCTTCCTTCTGGGATCCCCCAAACTGCAGGAGAAATTTCTTGCTGGGTATTGCCCAGGGTATGGGCAAGATAGCTTGAGTCCAGCTACTTTCCATGACAGCCTGGTGATTCATGAAGGCAGCTGTGTCTTTGCCACAAGGAGCAGTGGCCATGCAAACAGCTCTGTCTCTGCCTTTCTCTCGAACCTGTCATTCTACAATTTTCTCTTCCCTTCTCAGATAAGCCCAGCATAGATCAGCAAATCAGCAGGGGCCCATGTAATGTTCAAACAGAGCTTGGAATGCCATTCTCTACTTCTTGCCAGCATGCCTATCTCCATCAGAGCATCCCCCTTCTTTGGCTTTCTTTTGAGAGGGAGAAGGTTCTCACCACAAATTGCATCTCCACAAGGCTGACGGAGCCCCCCATCTCTTCCCTCTTCCCTGTCCAGCCCTTTCTGTAGATGCAGAAGGCTGTGGGTGGTAAGCATGGGGAACAGGCCTAGCTTTTGGCAAGCCTTAGAGATTGTGTTTGCTCTCAATTGTTGACACTCCTCAGGATGTGGGGCTGTCAATCCTTCTTGGTTCTCAGCTTTGGTTCTTGTGGTAAATTCCAGGTAGTACAAAAAACCCCACTCCTTTTGCCGACTGACCACGGTCCTCTTTCACCAAGACTATTACCGAAGACTCTAAAATGGTCTCCGTACTTGTGGTCTGGCCCCCTCCTTTCTCCCTAGTGTGTGGTCCACTCTATACTTAGCAGCCAGAAAAATATTTTTGAAACAGAAATCAGATTACATCACAGTCCAAACTGAAACTCTTCAATGACTGCCCACTGCTGTTAAAATAAAATGCAGACCAGGCACAGTGGCTGACATCTGTAATCCCAGTGCTTTGGGAGGCCAAGGTGGGAGGACTGCTGAGGCCAGGAGTTCAAGACCAGCCTGAGTAACATAGTGAGACCCTGTCTGTACAGGAAAGTTTAAAAATTAGCTGGGTGACTGGGCGCAGAGGCTCACACCTGTAATCCCAGCACTTTGGGAAGCCAAGGCGGGTGGTTAACAAGGTCAAGAGATTGAGACCATCCTGGCTAACATGGTGAAACCCCGTCTCTGCTAAAAATAGAAAAAATTAGCCAGGCATGGTGGCATGTGCCTGTAGTCCCAGCTACTCAGGAGGCAGAGGCAGGAGAATCGCTTGAACCCGGGAAGCGGAGGTTGCAGTGAGCCAAGATTGCACCACTGGACTCCAGCCTAGGTGACAGAGTGAGACTCCGTCTCAAAAAAAAAAAAAAAAAAAAAAAAAAAGAAAGAAAATTAGGTGGATGCTGGGGTGCATGACGGTAGTTCCCGATACTCAGGAGGCTGAAGCGGGAGGAGAGGATCACTTGAGTTCAGGAGTTCAAGACTGCAGTGAGCCATTACCACACCACCACACTCCAGCTTGGGTGACCCGGTCACAGAGTGAGACTCCGTCTATACAAAAATACTAAAGTAACTTCCTGAACTGCATATTTGTAGTGCCCAGTATGACCTGGCGCCTGCCTGGTTCTCTGTCTTCATCATTCTGTTACTCATTCCTTCAGCTTCAGCCTCACAGGCTTTTTATTGGTGGCTATAATATGCCAAGCTTATGCTATTTCAGAGAATTTGCATTTGCAGTTCCTTCCACTTGAAATGCCCTTTCCCCAGACCTTCATGTCTGCCTCTTCCTTCTCGTTCCTAAGGAATGAATCCTTTTGCCAGTTTAAACATCATCTCCTACTAAATATTTTTCCTGACCAGCCAAGGACAAGTAGCTGCTCCTCTCCTCAACAATCCCTTTACTTCCTGGTACATTTTTCTTTTTTTACTGTTCATTTATTGTTTATTTATTTATTTTTAATAGAGACAGGGTCTCACTATGTTGTCACATTGGCCCCCAACTCCTGGATTCAAGCGATCCTCCTGTCTCAGCCTCCCAAGGTGCTGGGATTATAGGAGTGAGTGCCCAGCCCCTCCTTTTCTTTTTTGTCTTCTTTCAAGTACTCATCCCTTCTGGAATTAGACTCCATTATTTATGGACATGTTTCTTGTTTTCATGTAAGTTCCACGAGGACAGGAATTTTGTCTATCTTGTTCCTCACTCTGCCCAGAATCTAAAAATGTGTCTGGCACGTGGTGGGTTTTCAATAAACAGCTGTTGAATGAGTAGATGGATGGATTTATTCAGCAGTTGGCTTCAACAACTACATGGCAGGAGTGTCAAATGATTACACAGACTAGGTACTGCCATTCCCATTTTTTTTTTTTTTTTTTTTTTTGAGATGGAGTTTTGCTCTGTTGTGCAGGCTGCAGTGGCATGATCTCGGCTCACTGCAAACTTTGCTCCCAGGTTCAAATGATTCTCCTGCCTCAGCCTCCTGAATAACTGGGACTACAGGTGCGTGCCACCACACCCAGCTAATTTTTGTATTTTCACCAGAGACGGGGTTTCACTATATTGGCCAGGCTGGTCTCGAACTCCTGACCTTGTGCTCCGCTTGCCTCGACCTCCCAAAGTGCTGGGATTACAGGTGTGAGCCACCACCCAAAGTCTTGGAATTACAGGTGTGAGCCACCAGCCTGCCATTCTCATGTTTTAGGTGAAGAGGTCGACTTCAGACTGGAGTGACTTCTCCAAGCTCATACGGTTGTTCAGTAGAAAAAGAAACTGAAATTAGCTGCTCTAGACTCTGACTCTAGAGAACTGGGTGGAACACTAGAATACATGAAGTCATTCTCTTCAGGGACACCACATCTACACAAAGGAAAAGAAAGGTGGGGGCTAGAAATGTGCTAAGCACCTTAACTGACCACCATTTTTAAAGATTCATATGAGGGCTGGGTGCAGTGGCTCATGCATGTAATCCCAGCACTTTGGGTGGTTGAGGCAGGATGATCACTTGAATCCGGGAGATGGAGACCAGCCTGGGCAACACAGCAAGACCCCATCTTGGCAAAAAGTTAAAAAATTACCTTGGCATGGTGGTGCACACCTGTAGCCCCAGCTACTTGGGAGGCTGATGTGGAAGAATCACTTAAGCCTGGGAGGTGGAGGCTTCAGTGAGCTATGATTGCACCACTGCACCCCAGCCTGGGCAAGAGTGAAATAATGTCTCCACAAAAAATTTAAAAAGATTTATATTAAAACACATTTAGATGTTTTGTTTCATGATGTGTAATGAAACATTTGTCCAGTTTAGATAAAGGACTTGCTGTGTCTACAAGGACCTATTCCTGGCCCCGCTCTCTGGATGTGTCATCGCCTCCTCTGCTGGGTGTGTGAGGGCTGAGGGTGAGTAGTGCAGGGTCCTGCCCTCTGCCCACCCAGGAGGCCACCAGCACTCTGCAGGGACATGTGTATTTGTCGCCACTGTCCTGTACACATGCCCCAAAGTAGCAGCCAAGTTTGATTATGTTATTCAATAAATCTTTAAATCTTACTGAGGGAAACATTTATTGAAAAGTTAAAGTTTGAGCTTAGGAAAAATAAGCTCATATACATATTTTGTCCTTTAGAAGTAGGTGAGATTAATTGAGAAACCAACCCATTCACCTGCTGAGTCTAATAGACCTTAATTGAGAATCTTGTACGTGAGGTTTAGAGGTGTATGAAAATGAGTCAGGGAGAATGCTGGCCCTGTAGAAGTTGAATTTAATGGGATGATTTTATTTTTCAGTGTCTTCAGAATCAAGTCCAGACTCCCTAGTGTGTTGACCAAGTTGCTTCAGTGTCAGGTTGCCCGTGGCTCCACCTTAGAGATGACACTCAGGACCCCAGAGCAATTCTGCCAACCTGCCTTGCCATTCTGTCCCTCCCTGTGGGTACCTCATTCCTCTGCCTGGGACCCTTCCGGCCTGGCCACTCCCACCCATTCCCTATGGTGCCATCCAAGGGTCCTCTCCTTTGAGAAGGCCTCTCTGCCTTGCCCTTCCTCACTGGGGCTAATCACTCTGTGTGTTGGCTGACCAGCTACTTGCCGTCTTCCTGTGTCACTGTGAGCTAAGCAGCGGGGCAGTGTCTTATTCTGTGTGTCTCCGGATCGGAGTGTGGGCCTGGTGTGTGGTAAGTGTGCGATGAGTGCTGTCGACTGAATGAGTGATGAGTGAACGAATGAACCATGAACTGGCACTTTACCTCTCCTTCCTCCCCTACTGCTTTCAGGGCAGCCCCAGAAACCTGGTTCCAGCCACAGAGGCCTGGTTTCTGAATCCTGAAATGGAGCAGTTGCTTGTAGTTTGCATGTTCTTGGGACAACTCTGCCGCTAATTCATCTCTAGAGTGCCTGGAACCATTGCTAGGTGTAATATGGTCATCAAACCAAACTTGGTGACTTTTAAAAATAATTTTATGTCCCTAAAAAGCCTTTTAAAGAGTTTATTTTTCTATTTGAGACGGAGTCTTGCTAGGTCACCCAGCCTGGAGTGCAGTGGCACAATTTCCTTTCACTAAACCTCTGTCTCTCGGGTTCAAGCCATCCTCCTGCCTCAGCCTCCCAAGTAGCTGGGATTACAGACACATACCACCATGCCCAGCTAATTTTTGTAGTTTTAGTAGAGACAGGGTTTCATCATGTTGGCCAGGCTGGTTTCGAACTTCTGACCTCAGGTGATCCGCCTGCCTCAGCCTCCCAAAGTGCTGGGATTACAGCCAGGAGCCACTGAGCCTGACCAAAGAGGAGTTTAATCCGCAGACTCTCAGACTGATCAGTAAGCAATATGAAGCAACTGCAGGATCCCTGTGCTGATCCAAGGAATGTGCCCCGAACTGGCTGGGTCTCCAGCAGGCTTCCCACGGAGGACAGGAACCTAAGCCTGTGTGTCCGTGGCCCCATTTCTCCCTGAACCCAAGTTTTTTTACAAAGCTGCCTGAAAGAGGGTTCTCCAAAGACCACTTAGAGGCCGGGAGACAATGCATGAAGGAGCCTTGTATGTGAGATGTGAAATCATTGAGATAGAGCAGGACAGAAATGCAGTTCCAGGAGATCATAGGAAATAAGGCACACGCGTCAGAAGGAAGTGTAGATTTCCGTCGTGAAGGTGTCCTCTGTGTGTCCCACAAAGCTCTGGGTGCTGGTAACTCATCACATCAGTGAATCCTCACAGCCTCCTATGAGCCTGGGTAATATTCCCCTCCCCACGGTATAGCTGAGGAAGCAGCCTCAGAGGTATGTGATGGGCTCCAGGTCACACAGCTAATTAATTGTCACAGCCATAACAGAAACCAAAGCCAGCTGGACTTGAGAGTATGCATGCATCCCTCCTCATGGTATCTTCTCCAAGGATGTGATGGATGCATACAGACCCAGAAGCTGAGGAGCAGAGCAAGAGCTGCAGAGACACTGACACAGGATGGCCCAGGGCGGTCACGTTACAACGGGATATTGTTTCCAGGCACTCTAGGGTCCTAAACCCAGCTGTGTATGTGGGGCTTGGAGGAGGCAGGGAGACTCCAATTACATGATGTGAGCCACAGTTCTATTTTTCAGCCCTAGAATGGGTTTCTTTGTAATCTTATTAAAACTTGGACATCTTAGATAAGGACCCATAAAAAAGTTTTCCCCAAACATTTTTTTGCTTCTTTTTTCCTTTTTCAGCCCATGAAAAAGCTGTTTTTGCCATATGAGTGCCTTCTGTTGTTTATGGAACAAACTACAAGGCTAAAGAACAATTTGGCATGGCTATATTTCTTTTAATGAGAAAAATATGATGCTAAAAAGATTTATTGTAAAAAAATGTAGGATATTAGAAGGTGGGCATATCGATACCTACAACTAAGCATAGAGAAAAACAACAGAGCCATCTCGGAGCCCCATGATTGGAGTGGTGTTATTTCATGATATTCCACTCTTACACACATTTGGGAATATTTTCTATGTAAAATTCACCTTAAAAAAAAATGAACAGTGCCTATCTTGGTAATAGATTGCTTGTCTCACAGAATTAGATTTTGGTCCCTTAGGATCTAGATAAGGAGTGAAGATGTTTTCCTAAAATATTTCTTGTTCTGTTTCTCCAGTGTTACAAAATGTTAGTTTCAGTGACGATTATCTATATTGTTTGAAAAGGGTTATGTCTACATCGGCCACCAATTCCAAAAGGTGTATGTTTTTGTCACAGTTCCTTTGGGTAAAAGCTTCATGCTTTGATCTTTTCTCGCTTTCCCTCTCTGAAAATGGGTGTTGAGCCCTCACTGTGTGCTAGGTTGGGGAAATGGTATAGAAGGGGATTCACTCTCTGCCCTTAAAGAACTTATAATGAGCTTGAAAATACAGAGGAACAAATGAGGACAGTTGGAGTGACGCTCGTGTAAATATGCTAACGAAGCACATTAGGCCCAAGTGGGTGCTGCCCATAGGTTTTTCAGAAGCAGGAGCATTACAGCTGAGAGCCTAGGGATGCAGAGGAGTTAACTAGGGGGAGAGATGGACACAGTCCCAAGCCCATTGTACAACATGCTCAGAGACTCAGAGGCGGGAGCAGGCATGGTGCCATCTGGGAGCTGGGCTTATTGTCGTGAACACACGATCACTGATTGCTTCCGTGTGTTGCACACTTTATTAAACGCATCAGTACATTGTCCCCCTTCAGCCTTGCCACAACCCTGTGGGTTAGGTCTTTTAATCCCTGCTTTTTAGCTGAAGAACTGAAGCTATTAAAAGTTAAGAAATTCTTCTAGGATGGCGTAACAAGTGGATTCCATAGTCAAGGCATGGACCTAGTCTGCTGCTCATCTTATTCCACTGCCCCGTGAGCATCTTTGAGACCATTCAGCAAAGGAGATTCAAAATCAGCCTCCATCCAAACCGCACTTTCTAACAGTGGCAGCAGAAAGGACAGCAGGTCCCCTGTCAGAATCTACATGGTTTTACGAGCTGGGTGGGCAAAACAAACCTTCCGTACAGGAAAATCTAGAGACCTTACATGGAACTTGCTTACAGTAAAGAGGGTGGAAGGATGCATCTTTCTTCCTCTTTCTCTTTCTTCTGCTCTTTCTTCCTGTCTTGAGATATCAAAGTTGGCAAGGCCCAATGAATTTGAACTGGAGAACAGTGAGGCTTTCAACCTTCCAAAAGAATCCTGACACCTTTAACCAAAGAGCAAGAATGGTGCTAATTTTCAGTGGTAGTTGGCACCCTCTGACCCTGGACAAAACCAAAGCAAAGACAGAGTTTGCTTTTGACACTTGCTGTGGCCTTTCTACTGTTCTCCAACACCTGGTAACCCGATGCCTCCTCCACATTCTTTAAAGGCCCCCTCCCTGAATTCCTTCCAAATTTTTTTTCCCTTCGGCCTTCCTCGATCAAAACTCTCTTTCCCTGAGCCCTCAATTAATTAGATCTGATTATCTAATTAAACTAATTCTCACTGAGGTATGAATGAGGCTTAACCCTCCCAGGGGACATTTGCATTTTAAAAGAGGAGCTTGTTAACCCAAATGCCTCAACAGTGGCAATTAGCGGCATGTGCGGGGAAATATATTTTGGAAGGTTGGGTGTTCCCTGAGCTCCCTGCGTCCTAGGCCATTATAGGCCCGGGTTAACTTCAGGATTTCCTCTACCAGGGAGTCAGGAGCATTGGAGTCAGCATCACCCATCCCTACCATCTGCGTCTCTGCCTTTGATGATTGGCTAGGTTTAAAAAAAATGTCATCACTTAAGAAGAGGGTTCCTACTAATACTGTGAAGCTTCAGTCGTGGTTGTGAAGTGCTTTCTTTTCTTAGAATCAGCCTGTGAAATTCGTGAGGTGGAGGTCTAACAATTCTGAGTGTCAAATTTTTAAGATTTCTAGATTGAAGATCTCCAGATTGAAGATCTAGATCCTAGATTGACGATTCTAGGGCCACACACAGCAGCAACTGCGGCTACCCTGAAACATTCAATATTCACCCCAGTTTTTTTCACCCTAACTCTAAATCCCTAAACAGACTCTTTTTTTTTAAGTGGGAAAGATATAAGTATTTGTGTTCCAGCCTGGAATTGACATGGGCAGAAGTTGACCAGAGCGGGAGCGTCCGGGTGAGAAGCAGCTCTGAAAGTCCTCATGGTGATGTCTTGCTGTGACCCTCTGTGTGAAGAGATAGAAAAGCTGTTTTGTTCCCCAGTGCCTGCAAGCTAAAAGTGAAATAGTACATTCCAACAAGATCCAGATTAAAGAAAGGAACTGGGAATTCAACCAAAAGCTGCTATACTACTGACCACAGCTTTGCATTTACCAAGACTGCCAAATGTTATCACTTCCCATCAAAGATGTGGATGCCACGTATAGACACAACCTAAAAATGTATGGGGTGTTCTTTTTTGGGGACATGACTCAGAAATGTTGGAAAATAAGAATATGGACAAGAATAGTTTATATGCCGATGATCATTATCGATTGCTTTCTTAAAGCCTCTTGGTGCAGCACCTATTTTTGCTATAATTTTGGGATGCTTAGTCACACTTTTTGCATCTTTTCTCATTTTTTGGTAAATTTTTTAGTGGCCCTATGAAATGTTGAGAAGTGGGTGGGGGCAGAGGCTACAGTTTGACATTATTGATAAAGCATTGACATTTTCTGCTCTTCTTTGAGTGATAGAGTAAGAGGATTATTTCATGTGAATGTGAAATGATTTTACATACATTCATTCCTATAATATTTAATATTTAAATTAATTAAATTTCCTGGAAAGATAAAAAGTGATGTGTATTATTGATATAAGATACAGTGTCACATTTACTCAGAATATATATGGAAACAAGTGGTATATGTGCTTTTCTTTTATTTTCTTTTTTTTGAGATGGAGTCTCTTTCTGTCACCTAGGCTGGAGGCACAATCTTGGCTCATTGCAACCTCCGCCTCCCAGGTTCAAGTGATTCTCCTGCCTCAGCCTCCCGAGTAGCTAGGATTACACTTACCTGCCACCATGCCCAGCTAATTTTTGTATTTTTAGTAGAGACTGGGTTTCACCATGTTGGCCAGGCTGGTCTCGAGCTACTGACCTCAGATGATCCACTCCCCTTGGCCTCTCAAAATACTGGGATTACAGGTGTGAGCCACCGTGCCTGACAGTATATGTGCTTTTCTAATCTTTATATTTTATGATGCTAACCCTTGTGGCAAAAACGGAAATATTAATACTGTAAACCTTCAGAAAGGAGAGCTGAGATGCAAGAGCAAAACAAATAATATAACGGGAAGCTATATTAATTGTGATTAAACCTTTCATCCAATTATTTTGTGATTAAACCTTTCATCCAATTACTTTTCATTTCATATGCTATTTGAGTTTTTATCTTTACGTTTTGCTTCATGGAGGATATAAGTTTGATATCTGGACAAGGCATTCACGAGGGAAGATATAACTGTTTATGTGGGAATTTTAGCTGTCAGGACCTAAAAATTAAACAAGAACTGACCAGATGGGAACAAACAAAATTGAGTTATAGTTAAGTGATATGAGTTTGTAAAATTAATATTATTATTATTTTTTTCACACAGAATTTCGCTCTTGTTGCCTAGGCTGGAGTGCAATGGTGTGAGCTTGGCTCACCGCAACCACTGCCTCTGGGTTCAAGCAATTCTCCTGCCTCAGTCTCCCAAGTAGCTGGGATTATAGGTACTCACCACCATGCCTGGCTAATTTGTATTTTTAGTAGAAATGGGGCCTCTCCATGTTGGTCAGGCTGGTCTTGAACTCCCGACCTTGGGTGATTCGTCCAACTCAGCCTCCCAAAGTGCTGGGATTACAGGCTATTTTTTAACTTATTAAGAAATTACCCATATCCTATTTTATTTTACTCTAATATGCTTGTTTCACTATTAAAGACATGAAAACTCTTTTCAGATAGCTGATCAAAGTTGAGTTCTCTTGATAAGGATACAAAGTAAATTATAAGGGACTTTTTCTTCAATTATACTTGAAAGCTATGGTTTATTTTTATTGATATGTAAAGCTAGACATCATGAAAGAAACTTCCAAACCAGAGAGGTTTATAATCAGAGCAATCTTTAATCTACCAAAAGATTTACTGGATGCTAATTGGTTCTAACTAGTGCAGTTTGTCAGAGGAGCTGGAGACGTTATGGTTTCTAGATTGCACTGACTTGAAATCAAGTTCAAAAACCTCCTGTTTTGAATCCGTTACAGGAATGTATTTGGGACTGCTGTGTGTGCAGAAGTCTGCGTCTTTAGATTGCTGCCATTGAGTATGATGTCTTACTTTGTCTTTACCAAAATGTTTCTAAATATTATTATGGGATGAAAACAAAAGATCTCACTTTGTTTCTTCCTCAGGAGTTCTGGAAACAAAGATCTGATATTTTTAAAACACAAATTGCTTATGCTAATTTGCCCTTAGTTTTCTGGGCAATATTTCTTCATTTCTTTCTGATTTTGATAGTGTAGCCTCCTGGAAAGTAAAACACAGATTTCCATTGATTTGGAAGGGAAGGAAGATACTGGAACAAGAAGAAATTAGGGCCATACATAAGGAAGGGAAGATAGATGAGACATTATTTGGATCTTACACCGTATTTTATAGTTAATCTCTCTAAACCTTTGTCTTCTTAGCTTAAGATGCCAATACTATCATTCACCTTTTTATGAGGAGTAAGTAAAATAGTATTTGGAGAACACCAGGACCATGCCTGGCTATAGTCCTTTCTGTTCTCCCTCTCCAGGTGGAGAACTCAAATTCACATTATATAACTGGGGTCACAGCTAAAAGGCAAGTCATGTTTATCAGAGACTGGCTCTGATTATTCCAGGATTCATCAAACCAGGTGATACTGTCACTTTCATAGATGAAAAACAGTAGAATACTGGTGATTTCATATGATTCAACCCAATACTGAAATAAATAATTTATCCAACTATTCATATAATGTGGATAAATTCTTTTTCTGAATTGTCTTGATCTGTGAAGTATAAAAGTGCTGATTTACGAACGGATTATTTTATTTCTGTACTTCCTTACCTCAGTACAGGATGAAAATAGTCATTCACCATCCTGTGGTTTCAGATTTCTTCTTCATTACTTCTTGGATGGAAGACTAAAAGCATCCATTGATCCTCAGTGTCCCAGGCCCCCAAGCTGCCTTGCTTCAGACACATCTGCACATGAATTTCCAGGACCATGTATTAACCCTATACTAAGAATAGCTCCTGTAGTGTGGAAGCTCCCCATTTGTGTTCTTCAGGGTCTTTTAGATGGCAAGTCTAAATAGGGTGGATGGTCTCATTAGCTGATATTTATTGTGTGATACAAGTGGAGTGTAGAACAAGCCACAGGGCAGCGAGGTGTTAGGTGAAGTTACATCATTTGTGGATAGCCAGGATCCAAGCAGAGCTCATTTCCTCTGTCCCAGGTCTGGGCCTTAGTAAAGTTTGAGTACCTCAGTTCCTCCCTCTGCCTCTGTTGCTCCTTCCCATTCACACTCACTTTCTCAGGCCTCCCCTCTGCCCCATAGCTTGCGCTGCTCCCACATGAAGCCTGTGCTGTGGCTTCTGCCAGGTACCTTGGTTACTCAGTGTACCTCCTCAGAGCCTGTACCCAGGGGTGTGTCTCACCTTCAACATCACCTTCTTCAGAGAGGATCATCCCCCTCACATTCCAGCACACATTCTTGTCTCACTGTTCTACATTTTAGGAACCTGATGTCTTCATAGCACCTATCACTGTTTATAATTAATTATTTATACTTGATTATTTATTGTATTGTCTGTTTCCCCCACTGAACTAAAAGCTGCATGAAACCAGCGTATCTCTGTTCCCCACCCTTCCAGCCAGAGAACCTCGCACAGTGCCAGCCATATCCTAGTCCCTGAGAAATAGTTCATGGATGAAGAAATATAGAAATGAGCTGGAAAGTCCTCAGAAGGGCCTCTGATGCCATGGCAGACACCCCAAAGCTTCTCAGGGAGAGAAGCCATCTAGTAGATTCTCTTCTCAAATACAAAGAGTTGAACTTCTGTTAGTCTGGATGCGCCACCTACCGTGGGGGACATTTTGCCAAATCTTGTGTTTTTCTGTTGTACCACTTTCCATTAAGGTGGGATGTGTGTTTTCACATGTTGGCTTTTACTCTGTCATTAAAAGGAAATTGATGGTAAGCAGAAAGGCAACTTTCAGTAAAACACTACATAAAAATGGGCCTCAGATTGAAAGACTTAAAGATTGTTTGGGAAAGTGCAGTCTTGGAATTAAATAACAAGGTAGAAAAGCATATATAGGCATCAAGTACTTGAAAGGAAGAACTATATCAAAAGTGAAGACTGGAAAAAATGACACTCAACCATTGAAGCACATTAAATGAAGAGGTAATGGTGTTGGGCACCGTGGCTCGTGCCCATAACCACAGCACTTTGAGAGGCTGAAGTAGACAGATCACCTGAGGTCAGGGGTTAGAGACCAGCCTGGCCAACATGGTGAAACCCATCTCTACCAAAACTATAAAAATTAGCTGGATGTGATGGCACCTGCCTGTAATCATAGCTACTTGGGAGGCTGAGGTGGGAGGATCGCTTAAACCTTGGTTGAACCTGGGGGGCGGTGGTTGCTGTTAGCTGCGATAAAACCACTGCACTCCAGGCTTGGGCAACAGAGCTAGACTCCTTCTCAAAAAAAAAAAAAAAAAGAAGTAATGAGATAATGGACTGGCCACTGCAGAGTAGGCTTTTAGAGATTAAGAAGTGAAGCTTCTCAATAAATCAGAGGTAGGAGAGGTGTGAAACCACTGGCTGAGGCTTACTCAGGACTGAAAGAATAATGGGGCATTAAAAACACCAGATTATTTAATAATCTGTAACAAATTCTCATTTGCACTAGTTTCTCCTAGTATTATTAACATCCACTTTGTTGAAAAATGAAAACAAGATTCAAGCAAGGCTGTGTGTACATATCTGTAAAACTAGGTTTGTAATTCAAAGAGTTGTTTTGATTGGCCACTTTCTGAAATGCTAAAGTAAAACTTCACAAACTCTTAGAACTTCATTGAATCAATATGGAGCAAGTGGGGAAAGGAAAAGGAAGCCTGTGCTACTCTAATGGAAGATTATAGAATTGGAAATTATTTCATAATACAAGATAAGGAAACAATAAAAAATGTTTTTAAAGGGAAAACAGAAGAAGCCACATAATGCTGCTTATGTTTGCTCATGTTACACATTTTACTGTGTTGACATTTTACTGTGCGTCAAGGTCACAGAAATTAGGAAGGAACACTGTCTTTGAGAAATCTCTAAATTATAGATCTTAGAGTTAGCAGGCACCTCAGGATCATTTGAATCAACCCTTTACTTCCAGAAAGGCAAGGTGTTATTATCCCCCATTGTAGAGATGGGACAAGTAAGTTAAATTACCTGCTGAGGTCACGTGATTGAAAAGTGACTGATGGCTGAGGATGCAGAGGACCAGGAGAGGCGGGGAAGGGTTGGAAAAAGCCAGGCACTAGTGTGCTATTAGGGTATGCCTCTCCATACACCACAAGCAGGGTGATTATTTCCCATTTTGATGTGAACAGAAGAAAAGACCTGCTATAAGTAGATCTTTTTCTTTTTGAGACAGAGTCCCAGTCTGTCACCCAGGCTGGCATGCAGTGGTGCAATCTCAGCTAAATGTACCCTCTGCCTCCCGGGTTCAAGTGATTCTCGTGCCTCAGCCTCCTGAGTGGCTGGGATTACAAGTGTCCCCCCCACCACACCCAGCTTATTTTTGTATTTTTAGTAGAGACAGGATTTCACCATGTTGACCAGGCTGGTCTCAAATTCCTGATCTCTGCCTCCCAAAGTGCTGGAATTACAGGTGTGAGCCACCGTACCCAGCTCAAGTAGATCATTATTTATAGGAATAGTTTTCTTTCTGAGAGAAGCAAGGGAAGAAGAAAAGAAGGAAAAGAAACAGGAAGAGAAGGGAGGGAAGGAGGGGGCGAACCTCTACTGAAAGTGACAGTTGGCTTCTGAGTCCATACAGTTGAAAAGGGGAGATAAATTACCTTGACTTGTTCTTTTCTATATGTTGAATTATGGGATCTGATGTCCCATATTTTCACATTAAGATGTTGGGTGCATGTTACCAGGTCACAGGTCTGACAGTCGAGTTAAACACCTGGAGGGTTTTGTCACTGACTGGAGTGGACACCTGGTGATGGCTTGTGTCTACCTTTGGCCTTAGGGATGGGAGATAGGGATCAACTCTAGTGAAGCAGAGATCAATGTTCTGCTGCCTTGTACTTGCTGTTATTAATTTTACAGTCTTTAATCTAAGTGCTGTGTGTCTCCACACCAAACGAGACTTTATATTTTACCTTCTCTAGCTTGTTTGGCATATTTGCTGTCCGTAGCTTCCAGAGCTTCCATCCTGCAAGCGGCTTCTCCACAACCCGCAGGTTCTTCCTGGACTTCCACAAAACAGTGAGATTTTGTAAAACGGTAGCAACATGATGATGGACTTTCCATTCTATACACAATTCTATTTAATGATGAATTACAAAATAATTGACTTCATTTTGTGCTGAAATGACCTTTGACCTCTCTTAGCCTGGCATTTCCAGCCTATGATTTATTTAAAATAAAAGTGTTTTATTTATCCATTAGTTTTCTGTTACTTTTGAATTTTAAAGCTCTCCTTTATAAAGAAAAATAAAATATACACTTGAAGGAAAAATGAAGAGGACTGCCTCTTGTGCATATTAAACCTTAGCAGCAAGGTTGTATAAAAAGCTATATACGTGTTTCCTTTCATGGTTTCCTATATTTCGTTTGACTTTCACAAAAACTCTTTACTTTGGCAAGACCTTTGCAGTCAGATAGAGTCAACCATATGCCAACCAAAGCTTACACTGTTCCATCACTCGTCTAAGTGCTCCTGAAATTTGTTCCTTCCTTTACTTAAAAATGCAACTGAAGTTTAAATTTGTCTGAGCTTGCCTGTATGAAACTGTTTTTATTTTAAAAATCATATTGATAAAAATAATATATTTTCCCTATATTTTTAGCTTTTATTCCATCCACTTCCTCCCCGCATTCAGCACAAGGTACAGTTTTGACAGGTAGCGTGATGAGATTTAGAAGAGAGGCTGAAGTTAATTGAGGTTAGCAAGAAAAATATTACTGTCAATTTCAGATTTTCTTCTTTAATTATTTTAAACTCATGAATAATCAATTAAATGAAAAAGAAATGCACATTTAAGAGCATCTTGAAAATCCCCACTCCTATGTGCATCAGAGGAGAGAAGCCTCTTGTGACACTGTCTGTAATAGAACACACCACTGGCTTTTTGCAGATGACATCGTTTTTGTTTTTTGTTTTTAAATGATGCTTCTTTTCAAGTGACAGAATGAATACACTGGGAAGAGAAAGTTGAGCACATTCAGCCATAAAAGGCATTTTGCCTTTTTGGTGATAACCTGGCTGCACTACAGCACTGGGAATAAGTGTGGCATGCAACTATGAAGACAGGGAATTCGGGGCCTGTACTGAGAAGGGTAAACAGCCTGCAATACAGTTCTGCATAAGGACAAGCTTCAATCACTGTGCTTCCTTAGGACACACTCAGTTGCCTTCTGGGTTTCCGTATAGTGGGAAAAATAGTCTGGCCTAAAAGGACTTCACTTGACTGATATAATTTTCTTTTAAAGACTGGTAAGCTGTTTTATCAACCCTACTGGCCAATCAGAGTGTCTGGATTAACATTTTATTCTGGAAAGAAAATGATTATTTTGCCAAAAACTTTAAAAAGAAGAAAATCCATCCAAAAAAAAAAAAGGTGGGGAGGGAGGTATCTTTCTATGAATTTGCCCACAGATTGTCTCCCTTGGCCTTTTCCCACTTTCATGCCCACCCCACCTATTCTCATTTGTGTGATGTAGATCCCCTTTCCTCCATAAAGGAAGATTAGCATTTTGTTTTCTGTAGATGCCTATGGAAGGTGAAAGTCATGTTAAAGATGCTTCTGTGATCTGGACAGAAAGCTGGTGTTCCCTGTGGGTGATTCTTTTTGGGTCATTCTTTCAGTCATATATTTATGCAGTAAACTTTTATGAAGCATCCACCAGTGTTCAACAGATCTACTTCGCTGAGAGTTTGTGTTTTAATTGGTTTAAAAGTAAGACATGTAGCATAGAATATTTGGTCATCTTTCCCTTTAACAAAAGTCTTTTTTTTTAAAAGTTGAATAGAAGCGCCATTCATAATGGTCGGCCCAAAATAATGATAACAGAAGATATAAAACTTGAAGCCAAGAAACTGGTTCAGAAAACAATATTTAAGGAGCGTGTGATAAATTTGTGTTTTATCCAATTCTAAACTGGAAGGATAGCAAGAGCTTTCTTAAAGTTCAGAATGAGAGCTGTTCATATGACAGTCATTTTTCCTTTAGAGTGCTGGCTTTGAAGGCATTCTTTCTCATTTCCATTTGAGAAGACAGACTTCTGTCATTAAGAACTGAGCTTCCAGGTATGAAGTCCTGAAATATCCATGTATTGAAAGTCGTCACTTTGACTAATGGAAGATCCTGACCACATATCATCTTAAGCATCTCTTCACAGTGTGTCATTTTTCCAGTTCAGTTGATTTTTGATATATCTCACTTTATCAGTCATTGAGGTGGAAATTTCATCACTCTTATATGCTTTCTGAGTTTTTCTTAGTGTTTGTTTGTAATAGGTTTTATGGGTGATTAGTTATGGGAATTGCGGCATTCTCGGTGATGGGAACCTATCTTAATTTCGCTCATGAAACCTGTTTCTCTCACAAAGTATGTCATCAACCCCAGGGAGAATTTGTTTTTCATTTGAACATACCTTGTTGAAATTAGGATAGATGCTTTTTATCATCACTTAGTGTAGAAATTAATAGCTGAAATTATTTGCATTTGCTCTAATGTTTGAGCATTGGCCTTTTCAACTGTGTGATTTCATACGTTGGTTACTGTGCTGGGACATGCCGCTGACTGATTGCTCCACTGGGCACTTGCAGATATCAGAATTTTACCAAAGCCCCGCTGAACAATACTATGACATAAGAGTAATATTTCTCTGCATTGGTGGACGATCATCTTTGCTTTAAAAGCCCTCACAGTAAAGCATGAGAATTGATATGACCCATATTTCGTTGTATCCAATGGAACTGTGTATATCTGCCCTGACAGTCAACATGCTGTTGTTGTCCAATGTATAAAGTTTACGTCATGCACATCTGATTTTGAGCCCTAGCTATCTGCTTAACAGGTGTATCAGTAACCTTGGGGGAGTGACTTAAATTATCTGAGTCTAGATTTCCTCATCTGTAAAAACAACCTTATAAAAAAACGAACCTTCTAAGTTGGTTGTAGAATTTCAATGAGGTAAGGCATGTAAAGTGGACATTTAATGAGGTACTCACTACATTTTAGCTGTGAACATTAAACTTTTTAAAATCTCTCTTTGGCAACTTTCTAGGCACCAGACAGCCATAGGATCCTCAGATTAATTGTATGTGTTCATTTTAATGGTTTAATTTTTAATTTGAAGCGTTCTTCCTTTGTTTTTATATTGCATGGTTATAATTAGAATATTCTGCTCAACCATTATTTTTTCAAGACAGAAATTTTACTATAATAAAAGTCATGGAGACATATAAATGTGATAACCTGATTTTGTTAGAATAGGATTTTTGCTAGATCATCACATTTCCAGTATTCAAGAGGAAAATTTTAAATAGACTATGAAGACTATAGAGGATTGGCAAGTAAAAAAAATAATAATAATAAAAAAATCCAGTAGTAGCAAGTAGGAGATGTCCTGAAGACAATACTGTATTATCTTTTCTCTTTTAAGATAAGTTTTTTATTAAAATTGATTGTATTGTCTCATCAAAGTTCACATCAATCAGGAAATATTATTGGTGATTGAAGACCTACTGTGTACAAGACACAAAGCTAGTCAACACTGAAGCAGGTTTTTCTGTTGGGGAGACTGTGAATTTTGAAGCAGAGGAGGGTGTGGAAAATTACAGCATGGCACAATAAAAGTTCAGTTACAGTCAGCACTCCTGCTTCTCAACTGTCGGGTCGAATAGAGGGTTCAGTCTGAAACGGGAATGACGCAGCTTAAAACTGTTTTGCACGGATGCAGACCAGGGGATTTGTGGGGTTGTATAGATCTCTTATTGTCCTCCAGTGGTTTGCAGCCACTGTGCCTCAGTGTATTGATAAGCTGCACGTAAATGAGAGGTGCTACCACGGTGATATGTCAAGGATATTTTCTTTCTTTTCTTTTTCCACTTCTCCTCCTCTGTCCTCTCCTCTTTTCTTCTCTCTTTTTATTTCTGTAGCAGAAAGACACAGGTAGTTGGTAAGGTCTAACTTCCACAAAGCTAAGCTTTGCTGGTTTTAAACATGGTATCTTTGGCTACCACTGAGTGTTAGACTCAGGCCCACTCCAGGAATTCTGACATATATACGGAAATCTGTGAGCTTTTTGCTTTGGATGTATAGAAGAGGACACGGTCAAGGCAGTAAACAGATCTACCAAAAAAAAAAAAAAAAAGGAACAGATTGTTAACAAATAAGTCCTGAAGACCAGCAAATAAGACAGCTTTTGTTTTTTTATCAACACTGTAAGGTGCTGGTTTACTGTAAAGATCATTGCATTATAATTGGATGTGACTTTTCAACATTGTTTTGAGTCTTTTATTCCTTTCAGCATGCCACCAAAATGTTTAGTATTTCGAAGCAGGCCATGAGCACTGTGATAGAGGATTTGTTGAACAAGAAAATTAGGTGTAATCAGACTAACCGAATGTTCTTGTGGTGAACCATCCACAGATACATGGAAGAGAGTTATTATTCAGAATCTGCATTTTGTTAGAATCTGCATTATGTTGTCATTTACTGACATTTTAGCCACAATTTATCGTCTTTCACTACAGTTTTTAAACTAGGTCCTTCTCATGTGTGTCCCAGTTCTCTTTCCCGGTTACATGCCTTTGCTTCTGCATAGTGGCTCTTTGCTGCCTTCCTGCCTTAGCCTTGGATGGAAGGATAACTCCCAGCAGAGTATTAAACCATCATACTGCATCCTGTGTATGTGGCTTTGCAGCAATACCCAATGCCAGTTTGATATGTGGTGCTTACTTCACAGAAGCCCATTTCATGTGAGGCTTGGGAGGAAGTCGTTGCTATCCTGGATGTCCTTATGCAGTTTAGTAATGGTGGAAGGGAAAGAATTTCTTACACTGTTGTTATTGACTCCCTAAATCCTGCAGTTCTGACCAAAGGGAGTCTGAGCCTAGCCATTTGGGAAATGTGCAAGGCAGAAGCATCGTCCATATGGGAAGAGCTGGAGATGTCTGGCCCTGTCTGGTCAGGCGGTAGGTCTGGCTGATCTTTTCCCCTTTAGCACCAGAAAGTTACACAAACCTGTACTTCATGGACCCAATGAGAAGAAAGAGGGCTCCCTCTTCTGCCCCCTGATATGACAATAAGCCATACTTTTAAAGGATATTTTACATTTGAAAGATATTTCCTTTCTTTCCCTCCCCGCCCCCCCCCGCCCCCGCCCGGCGCGGGCGGGGGCGGGGGGGGGGGGGGGCGGGGACGGGGTGGGTGTTTTTTATTGATGGAGTTTGTTTTGAGAAGGGGAGGG
>CAUYLG010068782.1:0-100419 GCA_963573385.1 Cacajao melanocephalus | reverse complement strand
GAAATAGTTTGTAGTAATAGCTATTTATATAAGCATGTACATATATATATATACAAATAGCAGTTTTATATACATGTATGAAACAGCACTATAAGTTAGTATGTGTATATATGTATATGTGTATGAATTGTGTGTGTGTGTATATATATATATATATATATGTTTTCATGAGACTTCATACTCTCAGGATACACCAGTGACTTTTAGAATAACTTAAAGATTTTTAAAAATACAACACATATTTAAATACATTCTAAACTCTTAATGTGCTTCAGCTATTTAACTTTATGTACTAAAATTTATTTGAATATTGATATATTAAACTACATCATGAAAATTTATTTACATATTTAAATATCTAGCCATCATTTCTGCATATCTATGTCACCCCTGTTTAATCACATAATTTAAAGCATATTTTAATATGTTGTTAATTTTAATTTTATAGATTATTTTAATGATATAAATTTCATATATTAGTCAATGTTTTTTAAAGTAGTTTACAAAAAATTTAAAAAGCTCATTATTATAATAACAGAATTATACAGCTTTCTTCCCCTTTCTTATATGACGGTTTGAAAATATTCTTATTTATACTCTTAATTACAAGTATACACAAAGTCTTGTTAGGTAGATATAAATTTTTGCTTCTTCTTTGTCTGCTTTTGTAAAAGAAGTATTAATTATTTTTTCCTCTTGTAAAACAAGTATTAACAGTTTTTTCCTTTAATCATATTATTTTCCTATAATTAAAGTCAACTTTTCTCAAATATTTGAGAGGGTATGAGCTGAGATATAAAATGATAGAACTTTAAAGTCTTAAATCAGCATCCAAGCTTTTAATAAAATGAGGAACATACATCTGTTCACAGTCTCTAATCTGAACCAACAAGAGAAGGAGTAGGATTGAAAGACCTGGGTTTGGCAACTACTGCTGAATTCTAAAAAGTACATACAGATATATGAGGAGCCCATGTCAGAAGAATAGAAGGAATGGAATTCAACATTGGAGAGTCATTGCCTTGGAGTGAGAGAAGATAAGAGACCATATATAAATCATAGATGATAGTCTGGGAAAATTATATTATTTGTGTTTTTGTTCCTTTGCAAATTGACCAAGAAGGATCTTTGCCTTCTCATTAGCTCACTGAGGACAAGAAAGCACAACGAATGCCTTGTAACAGAGCAAAAATGGAAGTGTTCTGGTGCTCATATGGATAAATAGGGACCAGCAATGTGTAAAGTAAGGTGCTCATTACTTACTTTCTCTCTCATTACTCTCAGTCCACCTCGCAGCACCATTTATGGGATACTTGTCAATTATAATGTCCAATTGCAGGCTCAAGATTGTGTAGTGCCTTAAGCAGAGATGATGAAAAATTATTTTGGGTTGTAGGAAAACACGTGCAAGGAAAATGAGAGAGGTCAAGCCCTTCCTCTACCACCAAAAAGAGGCATTTGTCAAACTGCTAAACAAAACTCATTTGTAGTAACAAAAAATATTTTAGTGGGCCACAATAATCATATTTAAATAAGATGTGAATGCATTGAAAACATCAAGGTGTATCCAATGAGTGATGGTATTTTTTAATAAGTTCTTTGTAAGTTGAGCTTTTCAAATACACACACACACACACATACACACACACACACATTTATTACAAAATGTTAAATCCATGAGGATTGAAATATTTGTGGGTTTTGTTCAATCCTGATACTCAAGAGAGTTAGATTGCAGCTGGTATTTTATAGGCATTCAATAAGTATTTTAAAAATTAATGTAATTATATGCTACATAAAAAATACATTATGAAAATCTATCATATTTCTATGATAAATCACAATAAAAAATTGAAAACATGCTGTTATTTTAGCTCATAGAGCACAATATAGAGCTTAGATTTTCACTCCTCCTCCAGCCCCAGTTAGATATTATTAACTGGAGAAAGTAAATCCCATGAGCATTTAAAATCAGCACTACATATGAGAAAAACAGTGACAGTGAAAGACCACCTACAGAAGAGAATCAAAATGAGTGTGTGTATATGTGTGTGCACATATGTGTGTATTAAATATTGAAAAGGAAAGGATATTAGAAACATTAAGCAGAAGTAAGAAAGCAGTTTTGAAAACAGAAATCAATTGAAGATATTAGGTATAAAACTACATTATTGAAATAAAGATAATTTAATTCAAAGCTTCTCATTTAAAGAAGAAATTGAGACTGGACACTGAGAATGAAAATAACTGTTTCATGTTTATGCATGTATTTTTTTTTTTTGAGGCAAAGTCTTGCTCTGTCACCCAGGTGGGAGTGCAGTGGCAGATATCGGCTCACTGCAATCTCCGCCTCCCAGGTTCAAGTAATTTTCATGCCTCAGCCTCCCAAGTAACTGGGATTACAGGTGCCCAGCACCATGCTTGGCTAATTTTTATATTATTGGCAGACACAGGGTTTTATCATGTTGGGCAGGCTGGTCTCAAACTCCTGACCTCAGGTGATATGCCCACCTCAGCCTCCCAAAGTGCTGGGATTACAGGTGTGAGCTACTATGCCTTG
Source organism: Cacajao melanocephalus (assembly GCA_963573385.1). Taxonomy (NCBI): domain Eukaryota; kingdom Metazoa; phylum Chordata; class Mammalia; order Primates; family Pitheciidae; genus Cacajao; species Cacajao melanocephalus. The sequence continues at coordinate 97,859 of CAUYLG010068782.1, read as the reverse complement.
CCTGATCTTTTGATTAGGCAGAAAATGTTAATTTTAATCTATCATATTTTGTTTTCTCTTTTTACTGTTTCTAATATATTCTATTTTTACCAATTTTATTTATTGTAACAAAATTTATATTTACATTTCTACATAATATTATTTTAGTTGTATTTTACTTAGCATGATGTCTTGAGAAGCACCTAAAAGTTAAAGAAATAAAAGGTTACATATGGTAGGGTTTGTAACTAAGAAAATATTAAAAACTCTGTTAAAAGCTATCTTTACTAGAAAATTATGCTATGAAGCAGACACCCATGGCTTATATATTTCATCAGGAAGAATGGTAGCTCCTTTATTAGAAAAGAAAAATACAAAAGAGAGCTCTGGCTCTGAAGGTTAATGATGGTTGCTTGAATCTGATTCTTTCCACATATTCTCTCCAAAAAAATTATACGACCAATATCCAAAATATTATAAGACTCGTAAGTAGTAAAATGCACACCCATACATAAAAATTTCATAGCTTCACCATTCCTAGGAAACAGAGAGTGCCACAAAAAATGTTACTCTCTGTAAATGGAGCTATAAACACCAAATTTTATTAGCGCTGCTACACTACAGCAAGCCTCCAGATACAGAAAGCAAAGGTAGATATTCGAGGAAAGGATACTTAATAGATTCCCTGAAAAAATGGGGAGTAAAGAGGAACACTTCATCAAATTATAAATGAAATTACTCTCATTGCCTGCAGCTAGAGAGATTCTATAAAATGCCAAAATATGGAAACAATATTTTGAAATACTGAAATCTGGGATTGGCAGTTCACAGTAAAAACTACAGGAAGGTAGCTTGAAAGAAAACAGGTCCAGAAGTAAGAGATATGAAGAAACATTTCCCTGGAGGAGAAGATAAATAAGCAATGCGCATTAGGCCATTGAGACTGGGTAATTTATAAAGAAAAGAGGTTTAACTGGCTCACAGTTCTGCAGGCTGTACAGAACACATGATGCTAGCATCTGCTTCTGGTAAGGGTTTCAGGAAGCTCACAGTTGAGATGTCAATCACCACCTGCAGAGAGGTCTGTTCTGCAGACCCTGACTCCACAACAGATGAATAAATGCACTCTCACACCTATTTCAGTGATTCAAGTGGGCTAGGGATGGTTGTTGGCTGCTTTCAGAGGATAAATGCAGCCAACCGACCAAGAGCCCCTCTCTATCCTCACATTTATTCAGTATAAATTTCATAACAGGGGTAATAAGTCAACACGCTTGTGGATAATTAACATGATTAAAAGAGTAGTTTTACAAATGACAAAAATTTTTAATTCTGGGGCCCAGAGTAACACCATTAATGGGTAATTCCCCTTTGACCTCCCTCTGAGAGGACCACCGCACAAAGTTTACATGAGCAAACAAATTAGAGACAAAGGAATGTGGGGTAAATAGACTTAACTGGGAAAGCCTGTTATCATCCCTATCTTTTCCCTAAGCTAATGTAAATGGACCAGCTGCCTTCAGCCCATCCCAATGAAACCTTTCAGACTTCCAAATGGTTTGAGACTAATCTATAACTTTTTCTAATATTTCCCTAATATTTTGCCAGCCACCCTTAGTGAATCTCAACACACAGTCATGGTGGAAGGTGAAGTGGGTACATATACATCACATGGCAAGAGCAGGAGCAAGAGAGTGAGTAGTAGGGAGGTCCCATATTTTAACAACCAGATCTTGCATGAATTAACTGAGTGAGAACTCCCTTATCATCAAGGGGAGGGTGCTAAACTCTTCACGTGGGCCCAGCTCCCATGATCCAATCACCTCCTACCAGGCCCCACCTGCAACATTGGGAATCACATTTCAACATGATATTTGAAGGGAATACACATCTAAACCGAGGGGAAATCTATCACAAATAGATAGATTAAATATTCTACAGAAATGAAGTAGAAAAGATTCACTAACACCTCACTTCAACCACTATAGCCAGCATAGATGAGGTCATCATTTTAATATTATAAAATTTACTTAACTGGGAGAAGTGGGTGTTCTGGAACTTAGAACCCTGTGTAGACAGCATAATGACCCCCAAAGTTATTAACATTCAACATCCTAATTCCCGAAAATTATGCATATGTTTGTTTACATGACAAAAGAAAAGGATTCATATGGACCGTTTGCAAATCAACTGAACTTAAAATATGGAGATTATCCTCGATTTTCGAGGTGAGGCCACTATAGTCTAAAGGGTCTTTTGCAATGGAAAAATATAACAGAAGAGCAAGTAAGAGGGATGTGATGTGAAAAAGACTCCACCCACCAGTGATGAACTTAAGATACAGGAAGGGGGCCATAATTAAAGAATGCAGGTGGTTTTTAAAAGTTGAAAACGGCAAGGAAACAGATTCTCCCCTAGAGCTGACGGGAAGGAACTCAGCCTGGTAAACACCTTGATTTTAAGTCAGTGCGACTTGTGTCAGACTTCTGAACTACAAAACTGTAAGATTGTTAATTTTTGCTATTGTAATCCACTAAATTTTTGGTAATATTTGACAGAAGTTTTAGAAAACTAATACAAACACTTTCTACAAAATGCCTAACGTTAGCAAATTTATTTTTAAAAAATTCTCTGTATATGTCGATGGTAAAAAGAGAAAATGCAAATAAAAATATTTCAGCCATTGATTATTGTATGCCCAAAACACAAAGACACACATGCACATACATACATACTCAAAAGCAGAAATTAATATTATACTTCTATTTGAAATAAATATCCAAAGTAAGCATTCTAAGATTTTAAGAAATAGTAAACAAAGCTCCCTAGATTCTGTGAAAGGAAAATAAAAACTCAGGACTACAATTCACTTGCCTAAAAGAAAAAAATTAAAATGAAAGCTGAGTCATGCAAAAAGCTGCTCATGCAAGAAGCTGCCTTTCCTTCTGTTCCTAAGCAGGTAACTACAGATAAAAGGTTAAATATCTCCACAGCTAGCTATTCTATGTTCACCTTATCTTATGTAAAGCGCCATTTACTAAGCATCAGATGAATACATAATGAACTATTCACCTACCTGCACCTTTTCTCTTGCAACATGTAGATTACCATACCATCCTTTTACCTCCAGGCCACTTTTTCCCTTGCAGTATTGAAGCCCTCAAAATCATCTTTAGCGAAAAGCACAAACCACAAACTGTTTCTGCAATTCTGTGATTTCTTCTTCTGGGTACATCTTTAATATTGGCAAAATAAGCTTCAGAATTGATTGAGACCTGTTTCAGATACTTATTGGTTTACAAATCAGATATCCAAAATTAAGACTAATAGAAATAAATGTGAGGAGATTTGATTTGATTTAGGAAAGCAAAAAAACAAAAATATCAGAAAGAAGCAACAAATTACAAGGTTTCAGGTGAAAATGATAGATGCAGGAGGCAGATATAGGGGGTTCCCTAGAGAAACTCCAACCCGCCCACAAGTGTTTATGTCAGATGCTATTGTGCGGATGAGAGAACCTGGAACCTGCCCAGTGTCTCGTCTATGCATGTTCACAAGGGACTGGGGACCCATATGCACACTGGGGTACAACGGGGTGGAACCACAGGAATTTCGTGCCTTGTGCAGCGGGGAGGAGCCTGGGCTCTTCAGCTCCTGTGTGAGGACTGATATTCAATCCATGAGGTGGAGGAGCCTGTCGGCAGGACTCTCTCTCAATTTTCTTGAGTGTTTTTTCTTTTTTCTTTTCACCCAAAAAATTCTGCACTCCTCACCCTTCAGTGTTTCTATGTGCATAATTTTTCCTGGTCATGACACAAGAACCCGGATTTAGCTGAACCAAGGAGCAAACTTTCTGCATCAAAAATAGATTAAAATGAAATCTAATAAAACAAATTTACAAGACAAACTAAAGCAACAATAGGAAATAGAAATGAAATAAAAGGTTCAGAGGTAAAAGTGGTTGAAACAAAACGCAAGCTAAGAAAGTCTATCATCCATGTAATTGGAGTTTTGAAGAAGAAGGAAAAAAACCAAAGTCAATAAATGTATAAAATTCTAATGAAACAGATCTTTTAAAAATAATTTTTAAAACTTTAAATGAACTTGTTGAAGTGTTCCACCATTTATCCTGAAAAACTGAGCTAAAAAAATCAATCCTAAAACATATTTTAGTAAAAGTTACAGGCTGTAAGACACAGAAATTATTGGAAACTCTAAGCAAAAATATGAAGTTACTTAAAAAGTTTTAGAAATTAGGTTAACATTAGACTTTTCCAGTGGAACATACTAAATTGAGCAAAGGGATAATACCATTTTAGAGAAACTCAGGAAGCAAAGTGCATGCCAAAGATTTCTATTTAGCCATATTGCACTTTAAATACAAAGCCTTCAAAAGAAACATTTTGAAATGGTAAAAATTCAGGTATCGCCCATGAATGTTTTTTCGGGAGACTCTAGTAGAAGACAAGCTTTATCCAAAAAATAAATAGCTAGGGAAAGTCCAGTAAAATAATAAATTTTAAGATGTTATATATTTAATAGCATAAAAGAGAAGAAAGCAAGGATGCAGACCTGGGCAGAACAATAATGTATATATTAGTCAAAGGTCTTCAGAGATGGAGAAATAATAGATTATATATATATACACATACATATATGTATATATATGCATATGTATAAAATATATATAACTGAGTCATTTTATATCAATCTATTGATATATATATGTAGAAAGAGAAAGATATTTGTTATAGGAATTGGTTCATGCAATTACAGAGGCCAAATATTTTCCCAGTCTGCTATCTGCAAGCTAGAAAAAGAGGAGAGTTCATGGTATAATTTAGCTCAAGTCTGAAGGCCTGAAAATAGGAGCACCAATTTCCAAGGGCAGGAGAAGAAAAACGTCTCAACTCAAACAGAGGCAGATTTGCTGTTTGTCTGACATTTTGTTTTATTCACGACTTCAGTGAATCAGATAATACCACCAGCATTGAGGAGGCCAGTTTCAATGCTAATCTATTTCAAATGCTAATCTATTTCAAAAATATCCTTAAAGACATATCCAGAAATAATGATTACCAGCTATCTGGTCATCCCTTAGTTCAGTCAAGTTGATACATAAAATTAACCATCACAGCATATGAGCGTTAAATATTCTGACAATTTTTTAAGGGACTTAAACCATGGGAAGTGATCTAGAAAAGAAAGAAGAAGTTAGAATACAGCCAATGGCTCTTGAATTTGCAATAGGTGAGATTCCCAGCATACTATTAAAGTTGATATACCAGGAAGTAAAAATAAAATATTAAGTACAAAAAGATAGTGCTCTTCAAAGTATAAAAATACAAAGAGATTCATTATAACAAAATAATAAATATTTCTAAATACTAAGCATATTCTAAATGCAAAAGCAAGACACAACACATAGAGAATGAACACTGTAAATGTACCCAATTCACACAGTAAATATGTATTTACTGTAACCTATAATCACAGTAATGTAGCATATACATGTAACACTATTATGTGTCGATAAACTGTGATATATATGTATATATGTGTATAATTTAAAACGTTCATATAACATAAAATAATGTGAGCATAGAGACCAAACAATTGATTCATATGAAAAAAAAAATGTGAATGGGCTTCATTCACCTATTTAAGAAGTCACATTGGCTCATAACACAAAACTCAGTTTTTTCTTTGCATTAATTAAAAGTCGTTTTAATTGTTTGAATACTGAAAGAATAGTAAGACTCAAAGAGTTTTTAGTCATGTGATAGTTTCATTATAGATGAATGACACCACATTACTGTAACAACCAAAATCTGAGGTATAAGATTCTTTGTTCCCCAACTTTGGAGGTTCATTGTGTTCATGTCTCACACAACTACTGGCATGAATGTGAAAGACCTTAGCATTAGAAAGCTCAATTTTTCATGATAGAAATCTCTTATACTGAGCTAGGCACATTCTATTAATTGCCTTGATCATTAAATTCTCCCAAAAAACACATAGGTAGAAACCATGAATCAAATTATTTTTTCTTAGAAAATGTTGACAGGCTGATATATCCTGCTCTAGAACAACTTTCCAAATATGATTACAAGAATATTACCTAATTTTAGTTAATAAATTTTATGCATTTACCCCGAGTAATTATCTGATCCATCTAGACCAGCTAATATTAACTCACACTATGAGATTCTGCACATAAAAGACATACTAAATCAAGGTAATTGAAAGACTAACAACAAGGAAATAAGAAAAAGACAATCATGCAAATGAAAATTGAAAGAAAGCAGCAGTTGCCTTCTTGATAACAGCCAGGTAAACCTAGTCAAAATATAAACATTAAATAAAACAAAGAAGAAATGTATATAATGCTAAAAAGATTCACAAAGAAGATAAAACAGTATACACCAAACAACACATTAACCACTTATAAAGTGCAGAAAGACAAGAGATGTAAGGAGAAAAAGGAATATACTAAAAGTAGGAGACTGTATTATTCCACTTGAATAAAAGGAATATACTAAAAGTAGGAGACTGTATTATTCCACTTGAATAGGACAGTTCAACTGAAAGAAAAATAAGAATGTAGACGATAGATGGTAATAGATGGATCAATTGTAAGAATAAATAAAATTTCAAAAGATCTTAAAAGTTGATGTCTATTTATAAAGGGTACAGGAATAAAGAATTATTCTTCCAATTTATTGTATATTTGACTTAGTTCAAAATTAGAAGTTACAAAATTTGTTACATACCATCAAAAAGTTATTACTCATCTACTTTTCCAGTTTACACATATGTATATATTACATAGACATGTTATATACATTATATAAGTGTAAACTAGAAAAGCAGATGAATGTAGACATGTCCATGTCTATATTCGTATGTCTATATGTAAATGTATGTTTTTCAAATGTAACATATCTATGTAATATAAACATATATGTAAACTAGAAAAGTAGATGAGTAATAACTTTCTGAGAATGTGTAATATATTACACATATTATAATATATATGATGTAACTATGTATAATATTTCTGAAAATTCTTCTGATGAGGTCTAAGCCAAATTTATTTAAAATTTAAAAATAAATTCTATAAATTAAGAATAAATAGTACCACAAACTATTTTTTTTTTTTTTTTGAGATGGAGGTTTGCTCTTGTTGCCCAGGCCGGAATCCAATGGTGCGATCTTGGCTCTACCTCACAGTTCAAGCAATTCTCCTGCCTTAGCCTCCTGAATAGCTGATATTACAGGCATGCACCATCACGCCCGGCTAATTTTGTATTTTTAGTAGAGACAGTGTTTCTCTATGTTGGTTAGTATGACCTCGAACTCCCAACTTCAGGCTATTTGCCCTCCTTGGCCTCCCAAAGTGCTGGGATTATAGGCATGAGCCACCTCGCCTGGCCACAAACTGAGTCTTATAGAAATAAATAATTTTAAAGTGGAAAGCTGATAATTATGATAAATGTTAATAGTAAGAAGAAGTGATACCTGAAGCTTTTCTCAGATATTTTTATACTACACATCAAATCTATTTGTATCTGATAAAGAAATATTTTTGTGTGTTTTTTTCTTATCCATTCTTGAATTTGATTTCCCCAAGTTCAAAGAGTTACTATGCCACACTTACTTCTCACAGAAGAAAGCTTCCCTGTCTTATGTTGTTTCTCCATCTCTGATACCTTCAGTAATATATATAAACCAGAGTAGAAGGAGGTATAAGTGTGTGATTAGCATTCTTGAGTAAAATTATTCTATTCCCTGTCTGAATCTAAATTTCTCAAACAAGTTAAACTGAATTTTCAAATTTGAGTATTGGTGTAGGAAGTCTAAGTTAGAAAAATAATGTAATTATATCCACATTTTCCCCAACCCATCTGTAAATATTGGGAAATTGAGCAACTCATAATAAGTAAAAGGAAAAAATAACTATATTTTGGTTCAATTGACACAAAGTTTATTTTTTAATTGGCAATAAAAAGAGAAATAAAATGCTCCCTGGCCAGATTCCAATTTCGGTTATTATCAGGTTCATTGTATTTTTCTTCTGCATTTTTGTGGTTCTAATCATCCCTCAAAAACCCTAGCATCATTACTACTAAATTCCCATTGTAAATTTTCTTTTTATCTTGAATGGAATAAGACTGAGAATGCATTTGTTCCCTGTATCGTTATGAACAAAATATATTGTTCCCCAAATAGATTTGGTAGTGTTGAGTGATCTCTTTAACCTCTTTCTATCATTCCTTTCTCCAATCTCCCAGTGAAACGAGGTCTGGTCGTCCATGACAATCTTCCTAAGCTTCTTACATCAGATTTAATTTTCATGAGCATTATAGAATTGATTAAAAGTCTAGGCATCTAGACCTAGACTCTAGAGACAGGTGGCTTGTCTTCAAATCCTGCTGCCATTTGTATGAAGATTGTGATCTTTGGAAAGTTACTTAAACTCTTTCTATTTCAGCTTCCTCATATGTAAATTAAATATAAACAGTATTGTTGTGTTTTTTCTTGTTTCTCATGCCTGGTGCTGGTAGGCTGTTATTTCTGTATATTTTCTATATATATATAAATATATATCTATAAGTTTCAATACACACACACACACACACACACACACACACACACATATATATATATAGGTTTTACCCACTCTTGAATTTGATTTCCCGAAGTTCAGAGAGTTATTATGCCACACTTATTTCTCATAGAAGAAAGCTTCCCTGCCTCACGTTGTTTCTCCATCTCTGATTCCTTCAGCAGTATATATATATATATATATGTACCAGAGTAGAAGGAGGTATAAGTGTGTGATTAGCATTCTTGAGTAAAATTATTTTGTTCCCTGTTTGAATACAAAGATCACAATCTTTATAAAAATGGCAGCTGGATTTGAACACCAGGAGGCTGAGGCCGGAAATCGCTTGAACCCGGGAGGTGGAGCTTGCAGAGAGCCCAAATCAAGACATTGCACTCCAGCCTGGGCAACAAGAGCACAAATCCATCACACACACACACACACACACACAAAATACAGAGAGAGCGAGAGAGAGGTTTCAATAGAAGATATACAGAAAAAAAGAAACATATATATGCATATATATATATATATGCTTCAATAGAAGATATACAAAAATAACTATATATATATTTTTTTTCTTAAAAAAAAAACAAAGCTGAAAATCTCAGAAGACAGGGCAAGCTGAGCTCTTAATGCTTTTGTTCAAGGTCATTTCAAATTCTGATGAAAGTAAACTTTTATTTTTATGACCTCACCTGGGAATGGGGACAAAATTTAGGACCTACTTAACATTACAGATGAAAGTGAGAATCCAAAGAACTGTATTATCAAGGTAAATGTGAACTTTAAATAAGCCTGCTCCTACCTTCCTCCACACCTAACAAAAGACTACAGGAAGGATTCTCTTGACCTGAAAAGGGCAGACAACAGCGAACCAGGCAATCATATTTGAGAAATAATAGCATGTGGCCACACTCACAGGAATTTACAATTAAGAATCGCATATCCTGGGTAGTTAAAAAATTCTTAAGTTCTGAATTCAGTTCAGAGGTCTCATTTTTTTTTGACAAAGCTAAATCCATGGAAGAAGTGAATTGAGGAATGCATCTTCATTGAAAACCCCACATTGTTCCTACAATTATATTTATTTCTAAGGCAATAATCACCTCACCATCTAAGATAACTCTCAAAAACTGCAATTCTTATGAAGAACCAGCAGAAACTACAAAAACACTTTCTCAAAGACTTTAGATATTAATATCATTGGTTGATATTATACAGATTCTCTTGTCTGTCATTAAAAGGCATAGGATAGTTGCTGGGTATCCACTGATATCAGAATGAGAAGTGAATCCAAACTTCAACTGAAATAGACCTATGAATTCATGAGAGATAGTAATTATTATATTTATTATGAGTTTACTACGTTTTAGGGGCTGTTTTTTGTGCAGCACTACTATAGTCAAAACATGACAGTCAGGCGTAGTGGCCCATACATGTAATCCCAGCACTGTGGGAGGTCGAGATGGGTGGATCGCCTGAGATCAGGAGTTCCAGACCAGCTTGGTCAAGATGGCAAAACCTCATCTCTACTAAAAATACAAAAATTACCTGGGCAAAGTGGTGCATGCCTGTAGTTCCAGCTACTTGGGAGGCTAAAGCACAAGAATTGCTTGAACCCAGAAGTGGAGGCTGCAGTGAGCCAAGATTGTGCCACTGCACTCCAACCTGGGCAACAGAGCCAGACTCCATCTCAAAAAACAAAACAAAACCAAACAACAACAACAACAAAAACGTGACTAGCAAGAAACACTAATAAGTATAGGGGTAAAATCTATCACTATCTCCACAAACTATGAGCTAGAAGAAGTTCAAATACTGTGTAAATAAATAAAATAAATGGGAAGTTGCCTCACTGTATTGTCTGGCCTACGAATCAAACTCACCACATAGGCATTATTATATCATTATTTCTACTGTTAACATTCTAAGATGCATTCTGATACATGGATGCTTACTTCGAGGGAGAATTAACTGCTTAAATTAAACAAATAGAAAAAATAAAAGCATTTTCATTGTCTCATTGTCAGTGGCTTTTTTTTCCACCAGTACGTAATCATTTCCACTTCATCAACCAACAAAAAAATTCTAACTATATATTTATTATAAATTTTATTTTTGGCAATGTAAGCCAATCTAAAAATATCCTAGAAGTAATTCCCCTGTATTTGAATTGTGTTTATCAGTGTGTGTTTATTGATGTTCATTCTGGGTAAAAGTGTTATCTGCATCTATTAGAATTCATAGAAAGTCAGCTGCAACTGTTATGTTATAAGAATATTGACTGTATGTGTGGTTCAAATACTACCTCTTTTTAAAGTAAAAATCTAATTCTCTGTAACACTGTCGATAGAAATCTACTCACTATCATTGCTCCCCTGAGAGATCAAGATTGATTATTTTATTCTTACCAATAATGGAGGTGGGGATAAGAAAACTAGCCTTAGGCCTGAGTCACTTGTGTGACTCCAGCTCTATAACAGGAGTAGAATTTTGGGTGATTGTATTTGACCTCACTGTTCCTGGATTTCCTTATATGTAAAATGGAGATGATAACAGTACTTACCTCAGAGATTCCTTGTGACAATAAAATGTGTTACTATATGTAAGACAATGAATAATCCTGAAACATAATAGGCAAATAAATTTTTGTTACTATCATCATCATCTTCATAATCATCACCACCACCTGTATCTTCTTACTCATTATTATAAATTAAACACATTCTTAAGATTCCATATATACATTTGCCAGGCACTAATATTAAAAGTGTTGTTTATAAGGGACATTTTATGCACTTAAATATACTACTAAGATTATGTTCATTGTGTTTTAATTAATTTGGAGAAGAACCTTTGTGTTTATTTTTCGTGTTTTTCAACAAATTAAAGAATGTATACTAAGAAATATATCAAGGTACAAAATTAATTGTGTTCAGCAATTCTATATTAGTAATTTACAGGGATATCAATTTTTTATATATGGGAGTTAAGACATTATAAGATAATATTTAAATAACTTAATTTTCTGTCAATAAAACCACACAAAAATTTTCACTTTTTCTCATTTTTGCCTCAAAAATAAAATTCATAAAAGAGTGCATTGAGTTTTTGTATTTTTTTCTATCTAGTCATCTACATGCTGTCTGCTCAGACTATCACTTTTGGGAAGATGATGCAAGAAAGTTCAATATAGAGCTGGCATAATTGTGCATAGCTGCTGTCAAGAATTCCTAGGCAGGGACTGTCAACTTAAAAGGTTACTGTGACATTTCTAGAATATGTTTTTTCAAATATGAATGAAACATGTTGCCTTTTTGGTTGAGGGTGGGGAAGGCATGAAACCTGACATTTTCCATACTGCCAAAATTAGGAAACAAAGTATTGGAATGCCAAGATTAATCAATCACTCAACAAATATTTATGTGAAACCTATTTAAGTGCCCGATACACTGCTGGAACCCACTTTTTATCAGGTTTAAGAGTTTAGTCAAATGTAACTTAAAAATCAAGGAGTTGCTTTCCTTTAAATTATACAGTCTTGCCAAGAGAATGTAACATTCATATATTGAAACTACTAAAGTACATATATCCTTTTAGATGAATATTTTATGCTCATAATTAATACAAATGCAGTCAAATTCTAACTATAAAAAAGTTTAACTCTTTGAAAAAACTCAAATACAAAATTTAATTATGCCGTTAAGATTTTAAATAATAATAATTTGCAGTGCTAGTCTTATTATTGTAAAAGAAGTGTAGAATGACATGCCAGAAGTAGAATCAATTACTGGATCTGGTTGTCTTTTACAAAGATGCATTGATATTAGCAAAATCATTCAGGAAAGTTTCACTTAAATTATATGAATCGTGAGAATAATGGAAATAACAGCAAACTATAACACAGTGGCATGCATTTTACACATTGGAAAAATCTCATTTTGAATCCCTTTGACTGTAAAAGAAGAGAGGCACAGATCATGGCAAGAGTCTCAGATATACTTCTAAATATTTCACATCATGTGGGAGGTTTCTTCAGATAAATCTGGGGATGGAGTTGCTGTGCTATTCTTCCTGTGGAGTTGTAAATGTCATGTTCCAAATTCAGGATAATTCCACAGCTGGAATTTTTTTTTAACTAACTGTCTACCAGTTTTCTATTATGTGCTTGTTAATCTTTAATCCTTTCCTAAATTCTCCAATTTAATAAAGAAATATACATTGTGCTCCTTTATGCACCCTTTTCAAATTATCTCATTTTAAATAAGAGCAAAAAATAAGCTTGAACAAATGATCTTTATTTGCCTTTTTCTTGTTTCTCTTCTACCCTAAGTACATTTATGAAATGCACTTTTTCCTTCTGTTTCATTAGTTAGTTGCCAAATCTGAAAATGTGGTAGTGTAAGTAGTTCAGCATGGAGGTATTATATTTGCGGCCTTAAAGAATTAATCAAATTATTAAGAAAAGCAGATACAAATTGCAATATGTATAATAAACATTGGAATGAAGTGAAATAAACAAAATTTCATTGATATATACGTAACTATCAACAAATATATACAAATATATCAGATATATATAATATACACACATATAGTTTGTATATATTTATATAGTTTGTGTGTGTGAGTATATATATATATATATATATATGTATGTAAAATCACATACTTTCATTGGTATATCTATAGTTAAGGTATATATTTTATTTTTTATAATCAAATTTGTACCTTTGCCTCCAAGCATCTTTGCTCATTGTTTTCAATTCCCTCGGCTCATTTTATTGACGTTGTTGTGGGTTCTTGATTCAAATTAGTTTCTAAAGTTTATAGCTAGGAACATTTCGAGGTTTTCTTTGCAATTAATAGCATTGCAATATCAGCAAGCGAAACTTGTTATAAGTAATCAAAATAATTTAAAATTAATCTGTTATACTGAATAATTATGGCCTGAATATGCAAAGCAAATAAAGTCAAAAATTGAACTCCTCAACCAAAAAGTGAATGAGGCAGATCTCGATTGATTAAAGGTTTATTTTGCCAAGGTTGAAGGTACATCCAGAAGAAAGAAACAAAAGTCACCTAAGATCTGCAACATGTGCTTTTTCCAAAAAGAGTTTTGGGAACTTCAATATTTAAAGGGAAAAGAGTAAACAGGAGGGGAAGAAAAAAAAAGGGGGGGGGGTGAGTAGGCAATGAGGCGAGTGGTTATGTCCTTGTGAGGATCTGATTAGCACTCAGTGAATTTGTGCTCAGTGAATCTACATTTTACACTTGAAAAGTAGAGAGTAGAGACAAAGTGAATTATGCATTCACCTTGTGCTCAATAAATCTACATTTTTGCATAAGATTAAGTAAGCATGTGAAATTACAGCTATTTGTTTGGGAGCAGAAAGAAGGCAGCATTTGCATGACTCAGTTCCCAAGCTTAACTTTCCTTTTGGCATAGGGAGTTTGGAGTCCAAAGGTTCTATTTTTCTTGGACATTTCCCCCATTTTCTTCAAAATCTTTCAGAGAAAGTGTTGTAGAAGAAAATGAGTCTCCGGTCACATGTTTGGTCTGATCCTTTATTGCTAGAAGTATTTATTCCTCAAAAAATCCTAAGAAGGCTCATTCCCAGGAAGTCATGTCCCATGTTGTTAGTAAGATTAGTTCCTTGGAAATTGTGAAGTTTCATGTAACTCAGGAAAAAAAAATTAGGATGAGAAAGAAAGAAACAAAATGAAAAAAAAAATTCAAGGGGACTAGAGCCAGATTATAGCAACTAAGGGAAAGCAATCCAGGAAAATTGATTCAGACTATACAACTGAAAAGTTCATACATCAGTAGGCAGCCATGAAGATGGTTTATGTAAGTTTCTGTTATTTCTGCCAATGTTTAAGTTGACTAACTTCAGTTTGCATGGCTTTAGAAAACATAGTTTTAATTTATAGTAATTCCAGTAATTCTTACTAGAATTTATTAGTTAAAAATAGAAGGAAAAAATTAAAAAAATTAAAAACCTGAAACCAGAAAAAGATTCAGGGTCTATTCCAGATATATTTTAGACAAACAACATAAAATGAAAAACAAAAGACAAGGCTAGAATCTAATAATAGGTGTACAATAATTTCTTTTGAAATATAATGTTTCTCTCTCCAGTCCCCCATTCTTACCAAAAACAAATCATAATAGGACCAATTTATCTGCAAAATAAGTTTTAGTAGTATTGTACTTGGCCTCATTACATGCATAAAATGACACAAAAACAATTATTGGCCAGTAGACACTTTTTTAATCAGCTTTAATGGAGCCTTTTTCATAAGGAATCTCAGATTAGACTTTTAAAGTCCTCTCAAACCAAGCCAAGGATTTATCTGTGCCTAGAGATACCTGTATGAACTGGATAATTTTTCTTCTCCTCAAAAACTTCAGGTTTCTGGGCCTGTCAGAAAGCAGCATTCTTAACAGGATATGACATTCTTTACAGGATCCCTGTAAAAAACCTGCATAGATAGACAAGGTACAAAAACAGTATTTCTAAGGGGATTTTGTCAGTTCTTCAAAGCAGTATGTTCATACTTAAATTATGTCATTCCAGTTAAAGCCTTGGTATAATAATCAGTGTCTCCAATTGTATCCTATTACAAAAGAAAATAAATTCTTATTGAACTTATGCAAATATCTATATTGCTGTAAATTCAGAATACTCACAAATAGATTCCAAATTTTGGATAAATCAGATAGATAAGAAAGAAATATGCTTTAAATTTTACACACAAGAGTATACTTTATTCAATTGTTACAAGCTATTCATTGTGCAAAAGAAAAATTTTTTTTGATTCTCAAAAATAAAAAAAAGAATCAGTAATTTTTCAAACAAAAATAAAGTCATAAAAATTATTTCATCCCTCTATTAGTTCAGTCTCATACAATTAACTCATTCCATTTGATATTGGTTAGTAATTCTTATGAATATATGAGCTCTTCAATGAGAGTCCAGGAAGTATTTTCTCTAGTCTAATGGCACAATCTCTAAGGTTATCCAAAACCTGCATTTAAGAGCACCCATCAGAGTCCTTTCTGTAAATTTCCCTAAAGAAGTAGGTTTTGCATTATAGCTGATTATTAACTGCTTTCGAGAAGGATAAAAGTAAAATAATAAATTCTTAAGACAGTCACAAAGACACAATTGACAAAGAAATTTGGTTATTTCTGTAGCATACAATAATTTAACAAAATAATCATAATTATTATTTATAACTTATACAGAGACATATCAGAATTATAGGAATCTCATATAATTTGGGGATACCGATTAGTAACACATTCATATAAATAGAACACAAGAAATGTTAAACACCATTTCATATTTGACAATACTTTCTGTATGATTTCATGATATCAAATAATTTGAACACGTCTCTTTTGGACTTCAAGTATCCTAACATCTAACAAAGTAAATGAGATCAATAAGACTGAATTCAGAACTTAAAATTTTGATTTTGGAGTTTTTCAAATATCAAAGGTTTAAAATGCTTGGTATTATGGATAACAGGTCTCTAGAAAAGTAAGTCATTCAATTAGTCAAAATGACAATTAAAGATTTTAAAAAGCAAAATCCTCTAATTTTTGATAGAGTGAAGAATCAGTTTCCCAAACGATAAGATATAATAAGGATGGCATATGCCTACTTAGTCTGTTCCTTTCTCTCCCCTCTTTTTTGTGGCTTACTCAAAAGGTAAACAAAAATATTTTATTATCTGTTAATACTATACAGAAATCTTCTTCAAAAGAGAAAACAAAATTTTATCTTTGTGTGGTGTATTCTTAATATTAGAGGTAATTTTAATTAAAATCTTATAAACATATCCACCCAATCTCAGTTTTACCATAAGGTAAGATTTCAATAAACCATAATATTTTACAACTGTAAAATAATTCTATATTCTTTCTTTTCCAACTT
This sequence comes from Cacajao melanocephalus, assembly GCA_963573385.1. Taxonomy (NCBI): domain Eukaryota; kingdom Metazoa; phylum Chordata; class Mammalia; order Primates; family Pitheciidae; genus Cacajao; species Cacajao melanocephalus. The sequence goes on along the minus strand of CAUYLG010068782.1, from coordinate 81,323 downwards.
TCTATAGCCATTCAGTTTTAACTATCATTCTTTTTCATTCCTTCAATTTAAGAGAAAACTTGTAGGAAATAAGAATAAATAAAAGGTTCCTCTTCAAACCTTTCCTTTTAGTTTATTATGAATAAACAATAGTTCCTTCAAAGATCAATTTACTTTAAAGCTTTTGCTAATAATCTTAAAGTAGCTGTTAGTCATAAATAAGTCATAAAGAAATAAGTGCTTCCCGGTCTCTTAGCTCTTACACTTTAACCTAGATATTTGCCCTGAGATTCCTGGACACGCCCAGGTAAGTGTTAGGTCAAAGCGTATTCCCCTTCCTTATTTGAAAATGTTATCTCTTCTCTAAACATTCCTCGCATTACTTACTCTTTTCCTTTGTTTTCCTCTGCCTTTACTTCTTTAGAAAATGTCCAAGTTTTTAGCCAATCGGGTCAAGCATGGAATGTGAGGTCCTGTTGTGGCCAATGGACACTGCACACAGCAGTGGGGTGATTGCATCAGGTTATGAAAGTTATAAATGTCCCTATCTCCCTTGTTCAGGTGTGCTCTTGTGGCAAGACTGACGGTGAGTTGCACCCTTCCTGCAGGAAGTAAAACTATCCTTGCTGAATAACACATTGCCTCAGTGTGTATTTTTCCCAAAGTTATAATCTTGCTTCCAACAAGCTCAAAACTAGATAAAATTATTCCCTTTAACAAAAACCATATTTCCATGCCTTTCTATTATTTTTTAACCAAAACCACATTCTATATTCCTTTACATTTTGCATATAAAATTGTTTTACTAATATTTCATTGTTTTAATAAAATATGTTATTTGTAATGTTAACTCTTAGTATCTCTTATTTTTAGGGAGAGGACTAGGAAGTAAGGGGTTTTAATTAATTAATAAATTTATTTATTTATTTTGAGACAGAGTCTCACTTCGTTACCCAAGCTGGAGTACAGTGGCACAATCTCCACTCATTGCAACCTCTGCCTCCTGGGTTCAAGCAATTCTCATGCCTCGGCCTCCCAACTAGCTGGAATTACAGTTACATACCACTATGCCTGGCTAATTTTTGTATTTGTAGTAGAAACAGGGTTTCTCCATGTTGGCCAGGCTGATCTTGAACTCCTGACCTCAAGTGATCCACTAGCCTTGTCCGCCCAAACTGCTGGGATTACAGGTGTGAATCACCATGCCCAGAAGTGAGGGATTTTAAATATGTACCAGATTCAGAGTAAGCCCAGGACAAAGGAAAATGCCCAAAGCCAAGCTTTTTCATAGCCCCAAAGGCTCAAATCTAAATATAAATTTTTAGAGACGTTAAGCAAGGATGAAGTATTACAGAAGCAAAGGTTTAAACCTTAAAATATCTAACAGAGACAGTATCTGAAGAGCAAGTTTTGAAGACATTTGAATTTTACTTTTCAAATAATTTCAAAACTACTAATGATTACTAAAGGCATATGAATTGAAAGGTACTAGATTTAAAGTTTCTATTTTTTGATATGAGATTTTATTTAAGTGCTTATTTTGCTTTAAGCCAATTAGTTAGAATTCTTTCAAATATGTTTGTAGTGAAACATCACATACACGTGACACATGTAAACACATAGACATACAGGCCACACAAACAAAAGCAAATCTAGATTCATAAGATTCTTCATTTGCCAGTTATAAATAACATTTTTTTCATTCATTCTTCCAATTACCAGTTTTACTGCCCTAGGAAATTGTTAGGTAGGCCACCCTAAATTTGGATATCTAAAGAAACAACACTTAATGTGAAACAACATAGAGAATTCTGCACTTTCACCTCCATGAAAGGATTTGATTGCTTGTCAGTGAACTAGCCTTTCTTAATTTGATATTTCTGTGACTTTTGGGGTACCAATTTATCATTGATCCTTGCCATGAAGATAAAAGTGCAGAATTTTAGCTATTATGCCATAAGGTTAAGTGGACCTTGTTCACTGATCAGATAGCAAACCTAAGCCATGGTGGGAATTTTAAGTGTTTTAGGTCAGATATTTTTTTCTGTCCTTTAATTTAGTCAAGAGAACTTTTAAGGCTATTCATAACACTATTATGTGTCCTTTTGAAATTTGATTTTTTCATTAACTATGTAGAGTAATAGATCTCTAAAATCTTTTAATTAATAGCACACAGAGAGAAGCTGGGAAGGCAGACTTGTTATGTAAAGAAAAACTCTCAGGTAGTCAATTTTTTAATCTTTCTTAATTGGCCAGGGGTTTTTTAGAGGTGTAACAACTTCATACAGATTTGAGGGTTTCAGTTAACATTAGAGGGGCCCAGGAGGTGCTTAAATCTGAGGAAAGATAGAAAAAAAAAGAAAAAAAGAAACAGAAAAAAATGCAGTCACACAATTTACATATAGTCAAGATCTCTGAGCCTAAGAAGTGATAGCCAGCTGACAGACCTTGACCTTTAGCTACCAAGCCCCAAAATGAAACATCAAACCACTTACCTGGAGATGGAGCCCAAGTGGAAGCCTGCTCTCAGCCACCATACAAGCAGAAAACTCCAAGAAGAGTTTTCTCCTCTTCTGGGAGTTTAGCAGCAGAATAAACCTCAGATCTCAATCAAAAATTATTGGGAGATCAGGGATCTCTGTAGGGAGAAGCTCCTAGACTTCAGCAAATCATCTCATCTGTCAGGACAATAAGAGGTACTGCCAGTAGCAGGGCCCTGATAGGGGAGTTGCTGTAGACCAAGGGCTAAACTCCATACACCTTTCAGAGAATCCCTTCATGATTACCAAAATCCCTTCATGGTCACCCTTCATACCCAACCAAAAAGTGACTGAGACAGATCTCAATGGATTAGAGGTTTATTTTGCCAGGATTGAGGATTCACCTGGGAAAAAGAAACCCAAGTCACAGTAGGACCTGTGACGTGTGCTTTTTCTAAAGAAGGTTTTGAGAATTTCAGTATTTAAACGGGGAAGAGCAAGCAGGAGGGGAGTTCAGTGAATTAGCACTCAGTGAATCTACTTTTTTTTGAGATGGAGTCTTGCTCTGTCACCCAGACTGGAATGCAGTGGTGCAATCTTGGCTTAGTGTAATCTCTGCCTCCTGGGTTCAAGCGATTCTGCTGCCTCAGCCTCTTGAGTAGCTGAGATTACAGGTGTGCACCACCATGCCCAGCTAATTTTTGTATTTTTAGTAGAGACAGGATTTCACCATGTTGGCCTGCCTGGTCTCAAATTTCTGACCTCAGTTCATCCACCTGCCTCAGCCTCCCAAAGTGCTGGGATTACAGGCGTGAGCCAGCCACCGCACCTGGCAGAGTCTATTTTTTACATGAGAAAAGAAGGGAGTGGAAGGAAAAGTCAGTTATGCATTCCTCTTATGCTCAGTAAATGTATGTTTTACTTAATATTAAATTAAGATTACTTAATTGAAGCATGTGGAGTTACATTTATCTGTTTGGGAACAAAAGAAAGTCAGTGACTCAGTTCCCAAGTTTACCTTCCTTTTGACATAGTGACTGCAGGGTCCTAGGATTCTAATTTTCTTTCATACACATTTTGGAGAGGGAGTTCGAGTTCTTACAACTCTGGTCATCACTTCAACATTCCTTTTCATCACAATCTTTCTCAAAATCTTGCCTAAGTAACATTTTTTTTCATTCATTCTTCCAGTTACCTGGAATTGGAATTCCTTTTATTTGGCCTTTTCATAGTCTTAGAATATGAAGTTCCCCAAAACTGTGACACAGACTTCAACTACATTAGAACAGAATCTGAAAGGGTAGTCACTCTCTGACACAAGTACTTATTTTCTGTTAATTCCTTCTGTCATTATCACTGATATTTTGCAAATGTTCCAAATATATTTGCAATGTAACTTCACTTTTTCTCAGATTGGTGTGTCTTTTAAGTTTTATTTCTAAGTTTCTAAAGCAATTAACCAAAATAATTACTAACTATCATTTATTCCTAAAATGTGGGCCAGCACTGCTGTATTTTGGTGGGGGAAAAAAAAAAACTGTTGTCATTGTAAGAGTTAAAGAAAGAGGAAAGAAACACAAAACTGGGGTGGCAGTTATAGACAGGTTTCCTTTAGTTAAAACCTGAGAGGCACTCCTGGAGCTTTCTCTTGTGGACTAAGACTATATGCTGGTTTTAGGGTGAGCGGGCTAATCATTTGGAATGTTTGTGTGTGTGAAGTTTATGGTAGGATTGGAGTCTTTCTGGGAGGAGGGGAGGTTATCTTTGGGCAGACATCTTTTCAGCCCAGAGCGGGAGTTATCTCGGGACTAACATGTCTGTGGTCACGGAGGAGTTTGAAATGTTTCTGGTTGGAGATGTTATTTGTGATTTATGGTTATACTGACCTTAGCCCCTAGGCTTATGCCCTTTGGATTTAGGCAGCTTTTTATTAAGGTGAACTTTAGAACGGGGGGCTTGTCCAAGATGGTGATGGTCCTGCAGTCAGTCATAAAATGAACAAACAAATCACTAAGGCATCTCCTCTAAGTCATTCACTAACTAAAGGAAGTGGCAGAAATATTGCATACATACAGTATGTTTATATGCCTACTTAAAGTTCAGTATAATATGTGATAAATTTAATAGTTAAGTATTTGTTAATTCTTTCAACAAATGTTATTGAGCTCCTAGACAGATAGACGTCATTCTACTTCTTTGGTCATCATAGTGACCAAACTTACAATTAATGATATACTGTCATGAATTTCACATTCTGCCTGAGGGAGGCAAAAAATAATCAGTGTAAACAAGTAAATCAGATAACATATTCAAAAGGTGGTAGCATTAGGGAGAAAACAAATGGAACATAAAGGAGGGTGTGGGGAAATACTATAGTTTTAAGAGTGGATAGGGTAGACCTCAAATCAAAACCAGCATTTGATCAATTAATCAAGAACTTGAGCTAGGTAGGGAGACAGCTGGAGGAAGAAGGAATGGTCACTGTGGATACAGGAAAGCAAGAAGAAACAGTACCAAAGAAGAGACCAGAGCAAAGTGAATAAATGGGAAAACAGCAGAAGAGAGGTCAAAGGGGTATGGGGAGGCTTTTCGGCCATTATAAGGAGTTAGTTTTCTACTCTGACTAAAATGACAAATGAATAAAGAGTTTAAAAGAAGGAAATGACCACATAGGCAACTTATTTTGAAAAGATTCTTTTGACCTCAATGCTGACAGTTGAGTGTAAATGGGGCAAGATGGAAAGCTATGAGTTAGAAAGTTAATTGCTCCTAACAATTGAAGAAGAAGGTATTGGTGGCCTGGATCAGAAAGAGACATGGTGATAAGTTTTAGAATAATGTGTGTTTTAAAAAGAAAACAAATCTGTTTGGAGGTGAGATTTGCAAGAGGTAGTGTAAGAATGACTCCAAAGACATGGGCTTGAGCACTTCACTGGAGGAAAAGCATGGCCAATCAGAGCTGAAGCAGATTGCAGGTGAAGCAAGTCTGGCATGTGTTCGTGGGGAAATGTGTGGTACTCTTCTGGATATGTCAAGTATAAGATGTTCTTATTAAGTAGTAGTTATCTTTGGAATTTCAGGAGAAATTCAAACTTAAAGAATAAATTATCTGGTCACAAGTTTTAAAATGACAATTCAAATCCTCACAGCAATGAGGGAAGAAAAACCAACTTGAGGGAAAATAGTGTTCTATAAAAGGATTTTGGAATTGAACCTCTAGGCAAGAGGTTTCAGTGAGGTATTTGACAATGAGAAATATAATATTTTTTTTTTTTGCTTTGAAGATTGCTAATCTAGCTTTTGGTTTTTGCTTTTATTTATTCATTTTTCTTTTCTTTCATTTGTGCGAAAATAGATGGGTAAGCAAAATGCAAAATTGTATTGCAGGAAAGGAGAGAAGTTTGAAGATTGTTACACTGACAGTGTTCAAGTGAAAAGTATAAAGGGCTCAACCGGAAGGAGAGCATCTTACATTAATACTGCAGTAATTTGCAACTCCATTTATTCATCAATTTTGTATGCTATGGGGATATTAACACATTGGAGAACTTATTGCAAAGATTAAACTTATTGCCATACACTTAAAGATAATTGCAATCTGCTTTAAGTGTATGGCAAAAAACTGACATAGTGGTGCTTAAGATGGTAACTGAAAAATTTCCTTTAAAAAAAGAGTGGTGGTAGATTAAAGCATATTTATTATGGGAGATTCTATAGTAAATGAAAACTGATATGATACATATGGAAGATAACCAAGGCCTCAATTCGAGCTTGAACAGCCATAATTGATGATGACTATAAAGAATGACTGCAGGAAATATTTAGAAAATGTACTGGAGAGAAGTAATGAAATTGTTTAGCATTATGAGTGACTGTAACATGCCAGGGACTGAGCATTGGGAAAATAATGGAAGGAAAGACAGACTCTGTCTTGTAATTAAAGGAGCCCACAATATTTTAAAATTAATTTCTTACTTTTCATGTTGAATGCCATTTAGTTATTTTGGGGCATATATGTAACATTTCTTATAGAATAATTGACTAGGGGCAGAGTCCATAATTCAGTCGTTGCTTTTGTACCTTTGTACAAAATAATTATATGTCCTGTATAATTCAGTTCTTGCAAATTTACGAATTTTATCTCCTTTTATCACTCACCAAAATCTCTGAGGCAAATATTGAACATGATTAATAATTGAATTCTGAATGAATGCAGGAATCACACCATCCTTCCATTCTTTCATTCGTTTATTTGAGTACAAAGGACCTATAATGAGTAAGGGATTTCGAGAAGTGGCTCTATTTTCTTGTTAATAGGTATGTTAAGCTGAAATTTTTAATAAAGATGCAAATATTAGTGTCTGTTTGTGTATTTGTAAACCAAAAAACAAAAGGAATAATTTCCTTGAATGTTATATGGAGTCTAAGATAGTCATATTTTATATGTACATATATGTATATATAACATAGACATAAATTATATATAGACAGGTAGATATATTGATAAATGAATACAGATATGTAGATATCTTTGATCCTTAATCTTAAAAAAACCTGAATGTTAAGTTTTTATAATTTTAGGAGATCCCAGACATCTAATTACTCACACTTAATTCATATGTCTACAAATAAATATCTGTAATCCTTGAAGTGGCATAAGAGTATTTACTTGATATACAGAGAAATTTCAGCCTGAGTATGTATGTATCATTACATAAATTTTCTTTGATACCTTGTTGATAGTAGAACCAATGAGAATTGACCAATTTAGTCACCACTTCTTTTTTTTTTTTGAGATGGAGTATTGCTCTTTCACCAGGCTGGAGTGCAATGGCATGATCTCAGCTCACTGCAACCTCTGCCTCCTGGGTTCAAGAAATTCTCCTGCGTCAGCCTCTTGAGTAGCTGGGACTACAGGCATGTGCCACTACGCCCAGCTAATTTTTTCATTTTTAGTAGAGACAGGGTTTCAGCGTGTTAGCCAGGATGGTCTCGATCCCTGGCCTCCCAAAGTGCTGGGATTACAGGTGTGAGCACTGCACCTGGCCAATCAAGTTAGTCACTGCTTCTAAAGATCAAAGATTAGAAATCATCTTTTCTTAGCTTATTTGTATATTTAAATTATGAATAATGAGAGCAAAATATTTATTTATTTACTGTTTAGAAAAACAATAGGGCATGGCATGGTGGTGCATGCCTGTAATCCAAACACTTTCGGAGGCCGATGTAGGCTCACTTGAATCCAGGATTTCAAGTGAGAGACAAATCTGGGCAACATGGTGAAACCTCATCTCTACATAAAATAAAATAAAATAAAATATTAGCCAGACATAATGATGTACACTCGCAGTGCCTGCTATTGAGAGGCTAGGGTGGGAGGACTGCAGTGAACAGTGATCAAACTATTGCACTCCAGCCTGGGCAAGAGTGAAAGTCTGTCTGAAAAAAACAGAAAAAGATTTAAAAAATTTAAAAATAGTGAAAGTTAGATATTGTCTTAACTATTTTGCCATCTTTACATTTTAATTAATAGAAAAATCATACAGTAATACAAAGCAATTATCTATAATTTATTACATCTCTAGGGTTTAAGACATCCCTTGATTTTATAATAGCTGCTCAAAAAATATTTGATGAATGAAGGTATACGTAGATGAATAAAAGTCCACATTTGTTCAATGAAATCAGTGATACAGAGAGAGGGTTGTCTCAGTCCCTAGATACAAGAGATTTGGGACATAGAATAATCTATATATTGGGCATTCCTTTGGGAGAGCATAATGTCAGGGAAATTACTGAGTTTAAGCAGGTAAATATAGGCACATATTTTAAATTTCAGCATCACCAATTAATTTTTAACATATCACCTACATTTTCCACAAATAAGATAGCTTTACTGAATAATTTCTGTGCAATATAGACCTTACATTGACAAAGAAACCTCTATATTATTATTTTTCCATTGTTAACTGATTTTATTTTTAGTGAGTAGTCCTTTCAGGATATCGAGGATTTTCTCTGTTTTTAGTTCAACATATATGATCAAACTTTTTTTGTCCCTTAAACTTTGTCCTTTTGACACCTAGCCTTCAGTGAAAATAAATGGGTTCTTGGAAAAGAGGAAGTCTGCCAAATCATGTTATCATTTATCTTTGTTGCAAGACTGTATTTTTAACTAGAATATATAAGTTGTTTTTCTCTTATCATCAGACTAACATGCAAACAAAAATATCTGCGTTTAAAGAGATGTGGGCCCTTTCAGTCTGGAAGTTGGGAAAATATTACCAATAAGATTGAAATAATTCTACATTAAGGACACGTTAGTACTGCACCTTGATTCAATCCAAACGCACAGCGTTTTCACTAAGTAGAGAGCACACAGATCTTTGGTATTATTTACAATATACTCAGCAGGGAATGTAGCTTCCAAGTCTGGGCCCAATAAAGTAACTCTTTTATAAATAAATCATGTTGTGGAGGTTGAGAAATAAGGAATCAGTTAGTGTAGCTAACTTTCATGATTCTTAGGAACTCTGGATAGTTAGCTGCCAGTGTTTTATTTTTTTTATTTTTATTTTCTTGCTTTCTATGGAATCATTAACAGAAAAGCAGGCTTTGTTACAAACAAATGTATCATGCATTTAAAATCTTGAAATAATTGTAACGCTGTGTCTTAATGGAATATTCAACATTATTACTGTCATTAGTAGGCATTTTCAAAGTCACCATAGGAGGTAAGTATATTTTCCATTAAAGGATTATTTTAGTCTGAAATCTGTCTGAACTATTATTCTCTATAAACGACAATGGCATGAATGCCATAAAAAATGAGAAAATGTTTTATTCTTTCAGATATGACTTTAGTGAATGTAAACAAAATGAAATTACTGCATTGCTGGTGTCTTGGGATATTTAGAAAGGATGGTCATGTTTTAAGTTTGTTTAAATGAAAAATTTTTATGTGTTTCATAAACAGCTTTTACTTTGAATATGAAGAGTTTTCCACATATCACAGCATATCAAGATTCACTGGAAAAATTAATTCTTACCTTAATCATATTAATTTGCTTAGCACTTTCAATACTAATGATAGTAACATTGTGTTCTTACTTGTATGTAATGTAATTTTGTATCAAGATATTGAGTTCAGGGGGGGAAATCTATCCTAGGGAAAAAACAAAGCTACAGACAAAGTAGTTGTAAAAACTGGTTTATTTTTTTTAAAAATAAATACAAAAATATAAATATAAAACATTAGCAGATAGAATTTGATGAAATGAAATTGCACAAATGTCTGTATACCAGGTTGCATATCACACCTACTAACACCACATGTACATTTTTTTAAATTGAATGTACAGAACAGGATATACCTTAAAATTTTTCTTCACCTTTTTAAAAGCTTCATTTGCAAGGGCAGGGCATGTATCTAACAGAAGCGGCTTGTTTGTGAGGTTGCTTAAGGGAGAACTATCCTGTTCCTGTTTCTGAAATTATCTTTTATTTACTAAGATGGACAACACTGTATTTCCATAGCTTTGGCTCTTGGAAGTGATTAAATAAAATGTTGTATATATTCCGTGAGACATCCTACAGGAAAGAATTAATGTAATTAATGAACAAATTAATCAGTAAATGGGAAAAAAAATTGTGCTGACTGGCAGGAAAATGCTCCTGAATATCAAATATTGTGGAGTGGAGACAGCGTGGGTAGAGTTACTTCCTCTTGTTTGAACAGAACATACATCCTACGTTAAGAATCTTTGTCACTTTCTCCACCACCATACATTTCCGCTAGCTTATTAAACCGAGGGCCCCATTCTCGGAGGTAATCGTAGTTTTGGTCTCCTTCAGTAGTACCTGATTCTAATGAACTCAGAGATTCAGCAATGGAATCATTTCCTTCATAGGCATAGGTTGCAAGGGAGTCGTATGGAGGTGCAGTGGGGTCAAGGTCGTGCTCTTTTAGCCTTTCATTAATGAAATCCCGGACGTCCGTGTTATCTGGAGCCGTAGGAGTCCTCCGAGGAATAAATAACGTTTCAGGAATAATATCTCGCCGGAGCTTTTTTTCCTCAATGGCTGCAGGATTCCTTAGGGTGCCGATATCAAAGGCCTGGGTGTCCTCCTCTCCACCACCCTCATCGTTATAGCTCACAATGTTGTCTCTGATATCTTCTTTTGACAAGATCAGAGGCTCTTTCTTTCTCTGTCTTTTCAAAGCTGCAAACAGTACTACTATAACTTGAAAAAAAAGACAAGGAGATACATTAGAGGTCCGTTCAAAATGCTATAAATAACAAGTGGAAGTACTGTAAAGGGGTTTAAGTTCCTCAGGCTTTCTATAACAGGTTAGAATTTAAGATTAATTTTGTACTTCCCATAGTTTGGGGGAGTCGTCAGGGAGATACTGAAGAGTTTATCAAGGGTGGGTGGTGTTTAAGATCAGTGTGCCTAATTTATTTTTAAAACAATGTAAAATATTCCTTAAATATACTGGCTTACACTTAATCTGTTTTTCTCGGAACCATTTAAGAAGGTTCCTCATTGTACAGGTAATATTTATCTTTTGTATTAAATAGGAACATAAGATGCTATATAAAATTTGCATGTATAAATCTACACAAATTGAATTCAGCTTCAAGACAATTTAAAAGGACAAGATTTAGCTTACTTTTTTCAAAGCCTTCCCACAATAGCGAAAAGCAACATGTTTCACAAAATGTTGAGTACTGACTTCTGGTTAAATAGCTTTGCTGATGGACTTACATAGATTTTTTTTTGTCACTTTATTAAAAGAATGTTGCAATTATTGGAAAAAAAACGAATTATATGGATTTAGAAATTTAGAATTATAAGGATTTAGAAATTTCTAAGGGTTTCCATGAAAATATATATCTTGCATGAGACCCACCCCCCCCAAAATTGTTAGATTAAATGATGGCAAAGAGTATGTTTCCCAAATTACAACACTGAATTAACTACCTCCCCAAAAATGTATGAGTCTTGGCTAGATTCACAAAAGAAAAGTATATTGCTCAAAAAGGACATTTTCCCACTTCAGTGAGAGACAATACTAATTATATTCATAATCATAACAATGGTAATAGCATAAATGATAAGAGAAAGTTAATATGAAATTCTTCTTATTGCATTAGAGTTTCTCACCCTTACTCATTATCCCCAAACATTTGATCCTCAACCTTTAAAAGGACTTGAAGGAAAAAATGAATTCAATGAGATAAGAAAAGGATGGGAAGACTCTTACTGGATATATATATGAAGAAATATTGATACAAGTATTTAATTAGCTTCTTTAGAATACACATTTAAAGAGTATGTAATTTATTATATTATTATGTGAGGGGTATTAAGTTATGTTTTCTTTTTTTATTAACATTGAATGCACAGACAAGTTTGTCTTCAACCTGTGTGAGACGGCAAACGATAAACTTTTTTAATGTTACAAAAAAGAAAGTTTTAATCCACTGGTAAGTGTTCTTGGCCAAGTAATTAAAAAGTAAATAAGCAGAGAGTTTTAAAAAAAGTTTATTCTTCAAGGTTTTGAGAAAAGATGTCGTTTTATTTTGCCTTAATTCATATATTTATGCACACAAAAAACTGTAAATATTTAAAATCTAAGATTATTTATGATCAGCCAAAGGACCTTACCTAGCAAAAACCTTCTAGGGTTGAGGATAGTGACAACTTATTATGATTGGCTCCAAGTCCAAGTTCATTTCCCTCTTTCTTGAATGTTTTTTGATTAGGGTACCAAAAATACTCACAAAAATAGGTTTAAACTAATAAAACTAGAGAGAATATTTAATGTGATTTTAATTCAAAAGCAGTTAAAAGCTTTTTATTTTGATTATAAAATCAAGTATCATTGTTTGGGGGAAAAGTAAACCAGGTAAAAATCTATTTTAATACAATTTCAGTGAATATGTAACTCAGTGAGGCCTCCATCCAGCCATAATAAAGATGGAAATGTAGATTCCACTCGGAATCTCTGTATACACTGCCTAATAGCAAGGTACCTCAGCTCAACCACTCAGAAATTATGTGACCTTGGAAAATATTCTTAATATTTTGAATTTTCAGTTTCATTATTCATAAAATGAAGATAATGACACCATACCACACTTGCCAGATAATTTTAATCAAATGAAAAAGTTTGTCATGGCAAAGTGCTAATGACAGAGTCTGAAACACAGTAAACACGTACCAAAAAGTTGCTACCATTAATATTATTCTTACTAGAGACTTTTGTTTTAATTACATATTTTAATAGAATTAATTTTCTATGTGATTTAAAGTATAAACTCTTCAAGTAAAGATTTATATTATTCATATTTGCAATTGTGGATTCAACTATTATAAAGCACATTTATTAACTTTTCCTCAGTGTTTGTTGTATTAATGGTAAGTCAAATTATAAAAATAAAGTTATACCAAATTCTCATTCTATGAAATACCATGAGGTTTGTAGTCTTTGTGGTACAGTGAAAAGTTTTGTTTTCGCTTGTATTTTGTAGTAACAGGTTATAAAATACATATTTTTTAATGTGCATGTTTTCATTTTCTGAATTACATAAAAATCTAATCTAGAATTGTTCAATTCATCCATTTAATGATTTATCTGTCATAAGTAATTTACCTTTCTGTTATTTAAAAACAGAGTGAAAATGCGTAAATGCTATGATAAAAGTAGAAAAATTGAAACTTCTATAGAATGAAGTAGACATAATCAAGTCAAATAAAGAACATAGAAGTAATTTTAATCAATTTTTGTACTGTTGCAGTTCTTAATTTTATATTAAAATGTGCTCTCTTTTTATAATCATAAAAATAGCATTAGGAGAAATACCTAATGTAGATGACAGGGAGATGGATGCAGCAAATCACCACCATGGCACGTGTATACCTATGTATCAAACCTGCATGATCTGCTCATGACCCCAGAACTTAAAGTGTAATAAATAAATTTTTAAAAAATATTACTACAATTTATTATCATCTACATTATTTTAAAATTTAAGATGAATAGAGAATCGTTTTATTCAACTTTATTTTGTATGTATGAAAAGTTAGCAATTATTGAATATAGGAATACTCATGGAAAGTGCTTCTATATCAAGGTTTTGAATTGCTATTCTAACAAATGCTATCAACTTAACCTTTGTCTTTTTTTTTTTTTTTGTCTTACAGAAATTAATCAATGTCCACCTTCCAAAGTTGGGGTTTGAGACAGTACGATTCTCTTACATCTCTTCCAACTCCTGTTTGATTCCTGTCTGGAGGATGTTCCAGAAGAACCATTGCCCACAGACTCTGTTACTACACCTCTCAGGAGGAAAGTAATGGGCCCCCAATAAATTATTTGGAGTCCTGGCCTTTGACACTTCTCCTTTCATTTATTCACTGGACCTAGGTTTCAAAGATCACTTAATTCCATCAGAACATTCAGCATGACTAGCAAGAATTTTGTCTCTCAAACTTCCAAGCTCCTACACGAGCCATTCTGCATTCATTCTTCTTGCTGTTTCCTGTTTACTGCAATGTGGTGAAAAGACAGTTGTTTTTTTCTAAATATTTTGATTCACATTTGAATGAATTCTAGGCCCCATTAGGTAAAGTTTCGCTATTACTACTACTGCTACAAAAATTCTTTACATATTCTGATCAAATAAAGTATTTTAACATAAAGAATATCATACAATTTATGTCTACCATAAAACTTAAAGTTGGTTTTAGGGGGTGGTATTTTAATAGCAACAATTCTTCTTCAAAAACATGCTAGAGTAAAAAGTCTAGAGAATGCTCCCACTGTTTTTAAAGTTTCTTACCCAGTAGAATGATGATGCAGAGGAGGATGGCAATCAAGGCCCCAGTGCTGAGGCCGGCAGGGAGGAGCAGGGCCTCAGCATTGCAGGACTGCATGTTGCCTTGACTGTCACAAGCACATACTCGAATGGTCAGTGTGCCTGTGCTGCTCTGAATTGGGTAATCATTGTCTGATATCACCACAGGCAAGAGATAGGTACTGATTTCATGTCTATTGAATCCATTTTTTCTGGTTAAGATTCTGGCAGTATTATCTAAAACAAATTTTAAAATATTACAAATGGTTTGAGATAGTAAATTTTTCTCAATGTGATAACCAAAGTTTAACATATAAATAAAAACAGATTTATGTAAAATATAAAATTGATATACATTTTCCTAAAAGATAAGTACAATGCAATTAATATAGAGATAAGACAAATAATTAGTTTGAGAAATATACTATACATTGTTTATTTATTAGGTTGTCAGGTAATTCCTCAGTACTGTTTTCAAATTGGTAAATTTTTATAAGTGAATCATTTACCAAGATGATACAGATGATAACAATTGGCTTTTCTCTTTTCAAAAAAACTTATTTTGCATACCAAGAGAAAAATCATACTAAAAGCATATTTTTTAATTTATGTGCATCTGTGCGTGTGTGCTTATACACATACAGAACACACATCAATTCTATATTCATGAAAAAAATGAATTAGTTAAATTTCACACATTGTTGCATGTTTTAAATCAATAACAAAGTAAAAAATACCCTTCAAGAAGCATTACATCTTGCCATTGCAACAGTACCTTTGTAACAATGCCTCTGTACTGGCTTTTCTTTTCACTCTCTTATGCATATTTGGCTTTGGTGAATCTGCTGCTGCTTAATCTCACTGAAGTCCGCTTAAGAGTCTCACTGAATCATTTATTTCTCTACCCCATGTGTTCTATATTATTGTTGTAAGAATTATTTCCAGCCTTTATAATCTTTTCAAGACTCAATCATTTCTTTAACATCCATAAAGAGACCTTTTTCACATACTTTATTATTTTAAAATTGAAGAGAGTACACATTGCTAAGGAAGAGTTTAATAAATATATCATTAAATACCTGATTAAAACAAAATTGTATAACTCAGTTCAATAAATAGATATGGCATATATATTGCAATGGTTACATTAGGGAAATTTCATGTTTATGTCATCATAAGTCATAGTGAACAAGTTCTAAAATTTACCTTCATTATCCTGTACTGTGAAGTTTGGATTGACAGCAGCTAAACTGAAAAAAAATTTCTGTCCACCCAAAGGGTCATCTTTGTCTACTGCACTTATAGTCTGTATTAGCTGCAGAAAAAGAAAAATACATCTCATCAATATAGCTCTTATCCATGGGTATAATATGTACTTTTTTAAGATCTTCGTTTTTGTCTAAAGTTGTTCTAAATAATTGGCTTCTCTTCTTGTGAATGTATCTTTGAGTTAATCCATCTTTTAATTATTACACTGATTTTAATAATCTCTGCCTCTCTCATCTCTATATCTTTTGGATCATACCCTTTGCTTCAAAATGCTGAAGGAAAATATTACATTCTTTGAGGTTTTGTTAATTTAGATATAGCACTTAAAATGAGATTATTTTATATGCATTTACACATTGATCTGGAAGAATTTGTCTAATGTCAGAAAAATTTAGGAAATTATTGTGACTATGCTTTGTTTCTTCCCAAAAATAAAGTGAAAAAATGGTTGAGGAATGTAGACATTTTACAGATAATATTATATATTACTTTTTAACAGTCTTAAACATTGTTATAAACTTTGACAGTCAAAGTTCAATTAATTTAAACTTTCAATAAAACTATATTTTAAAAATTCAACATGTGTATATTATGTGGGAGTTATTTTAAAAGGGTAAACTCTGACTGATTTTACTATAAGAGAAAACAGAAGAAGCTATTTGGTAGCACAGTAGACAATGTAGCCCCTAATACATAATCAGATCACTGCTTTGCACATATTATATGATTAACTCATATACAAATATGTATGTAACATGTATACATATGTAATAGGTAGTTTTTTTGCGTGTTGTTCTTTGACTTATATTTACAATAAAATTTATATTTTTTACATGTTTTAATTTTTAAGACAGCCTCAAAAGTTGTTAAATAAGTACACTGATGCCTATATAGTCAAATTTATGCTTAACTAAGAGGAATACACTTTTTACTGCATTAACTCAATGTTGTGTGGATGTTGGGTGAAAATATTTGTTGCTGATGTTTTGTTGGTTTAACAAGTGATTTAAGTTAAAAATATTATGTAAAAAGTTACAAGAAGTAAAGAAATTATTATAACTATATGTATTAGATTTCTTTTAAAGTGTCTTATAGCAATAAAATGTGATACATTTGTGGCACTAGCCTATTTAATTACAGCCCTAACCATTTATTTCAAAAGAATATAAGAAATGTAATTGGACCAAAGATTTATATTTATTGCCCAGAAATAAGCAGCAAGAAAAAAATCATTTAAAACTTTGAATCATTTTAAAAGCATATTTTAAAAACAGCAACATAATTATTTGACCAAATTTTAATTGGAACTTAAGATTAAATACAAGCAATAATTATTAAAAAAGAGTATACATCTAGTAAAATTAATGAAAGATGTCAAAATATTGTTAACTAATACTACTTAAGATGTGAAAAAATATTTCTTGACTGATTTCTTGTCTGTCAAATATCTTCTCAAGGATTTCCTTTTTAAATAGTGATTTATAAAATAATTGAAGAGGAAAAAATGGCATAAATGGAATAACATCAAAAAAGATAGTGGACTAATGGAACTCCTTAGTCACTGAGATTAACATTTTAACATTCACATACAGACACAAAAAATGATGGAAATGTAAAAATAAGGATAAAAGCCTTTGAAAATGGAAATTCAAATGTCTCAAAGTAAATTTACATTTGCAACTGTATATTTTCTCTCAAAATAAATTTACAAAATATAATTTCAATTTATTTTAATGGATCAAAATAATGCAGTTCAAAAACCAAATGGTGACATCTTTACATATATCTAGAAGAAATTATAGAAATTAACATTAAAACCTTTAATTAAAATGTGTAATTTTTATCAAATATTATAGCACTATTGATTTAAAGATCAGTAGTTAATTTATACATTTTCATTGAATATTATAAAAGGAGTAAGTCAAACTCATAGTGATGATACAAACAAAATAGAATCATATGTTGCAGAATCTATATCATATTACAATATATTTTTATGACCTGAAGATGTCTCTATTGCAGATGGAGGCACTTACATCCTTTACAAGATAATAGTTTTTTTTTCCCTTTAAGACATTACTTCTAGTGTTCAACTTCATCATATCCAGAATTTACCTCTCAATGTAGTTTTTCTTTCCATTTTCACCATATATTAAAAATCACAGTGCTTTTGTTTTGGTAAATGTGCCCTAAAGACTGGTAACAGATAAAATAACTCGGCAACAAGGAGATAAAATTATTTTCCCTAGCTCTCTGTAAGCATCCACTGTTTCTTTTTTGTCCTGGAGACAAACTCATTTTGATCCATTTCCAGCAAAAGAGTTTGCCACAATTAGGAAACAAACAAGCAAAAACTAGTGATTTCCAGTATTCATTTTGAGCACATGTGGAAAAGTGCACAGGTTAGTCGTTTACATTTTATCTCCTTAGCAACAATACAATTGATTTATATTTTAACTGGGCTATTCTAAAATAATCTTAAATCAACTTGAGGAATGTTTCAGTGATCATACTATTATGGTGTCTGGAACAATGAATAGGTTTTAAGATATTTAATGTTAAAAACTGGTTAAGTTTTACTATGTTTTAGCTTTTTCTGTGGGAAGACTTGAATTTTCTGTTAATGAGAACATTTCCTTTGTGCTGGTAAAATGCACGCTTTTCAGTTGTGAGGGAAGTAGTAAGGATCATTCTATGGAAAATACATAATGGGATATTTTTGGTTTCATAAAGGCTTTCTTGCTATTTGGTTGGATATTTGTTGATAGTTGAGATGTTGCTTGATAAGTCACTCAGATACTGTTGAAAGGAAATAGAAACAGCATCTCTCCCTAGAGAGACACCTTGGGAAATCTGTGATATTAAATCCTTTCCATAAGGATTAAAATTATTAAAATGCATTTTTTTACTCAAAATCTATTTTATTGACTGCAGGAGTAAGAATGAGTGAGACAAGATAGAAGGAAAAGACAGTCAGCCCTCTGTCCTCCCTTTTGCTGAGGTCTTCTGACTCTGAGATGGAAAAGGTGAAGGGTCTAGAAGCCTAGTTCAGGCACCAGAGGGGACTATTAATATCACATCAGCAAAAAGTTACATTTCTAAGGAGAAATTCTACCCTTAGATCAGAAAATAGGCAAGAGCAGGGAGGTAATAGAAAGGAGGAGGGATGGTCATAAGTTTTATTTCTGTCACCTCATTTTGTCCACAAACCAAACGAATGGAATTATTTTTCACGTTGGTGCTCTAAGTGCTATTCGTAATGAGCGCTTAATTCAGCGGAGTGCTGGGTGGACTGAGATACTCTGTAAATAACTAAAGCACACCTAAAAACACTGACATTCTTGTGCTTTCCTAGAAGGGGAGTCAGAGCTAACAAATTAATGTTAAAAACGCTCTGAAGAAGAATTTTATCAAATTACCACTTTGATTTTGCCTGCTAGGATGTCATAACCTAGAATTTCATCACTAAATAGATAACTGCTTAGTTTAAGCAAGGCATTTTTCAGCCTATGAGACTAACGTGACATCTAACAAACTGGTCTTATTACGAATTGCTTGTATGGGAGGCTATTGCACATGCAGCCAATTCGACAGAAAATATTAGTCATCCTCTTCCTATCAAGTCAGTCAAGATAAGCTAACTCTCTTTTTATTGAAATCATCTTTTATTTGATTATTTTCCTTCAATATGCCAGCTGTTTTTTAAACGTCCAAAAGGGATGGAAAAGTTGTGAGCCAGTTAGAGTTAAAAAGAAAATGGGCAGAAGGAAAATAAACAAACAAACATACTTTCTATTTTGAATACATTTGTAAATCAGTATTTATAATGACTTGAAGGCTCTGAAAAGGTATCTTTTGAAAATCAAATAGAATAACCATAGAGGGAGCAATGTATGCAGCAGTTGCAAAGTGGGTAATTTATCTCTTAGAGAAAAGGCTTCAGCTTATATCATGCTGAGCCTGCCAAGCAGAGGACGATTTGGAATGGTGTTTTTGGGGCGTGCACTGTTTCATTAAGTAGTAAGTGGGAAGCAGCTAAGTCATTTAAATATTCCCAATTAAACATTTCCATAACATTTTCAAGTTAAAAAAAAAAAAGAATCAAATTGCAGCAATTTTACCATATTCAAACAACAGACAGGCTATTGAATTCTTGTTAGAATCTTCAAAAGGAAGAATTTGAATTATTCCACAATATAATTTGCATAAAAATGTAACAGTGACATTGATGTTTATAAAGAGTATCAAATAATGTCAAAACATAATACAATTTCATGATGGTTCCTTTTTTTTTTTAATAAAACACATTTGATTCCCAATTATCATTTATACCACGCAGCTTCCTTCTGTGAAGATAGCACTCAAACCAATTAAGAGCATTCTCTTTCAGCCATATACACTGGAGCTTTTCAATCAACAAAATGAGTCCACTGAGGAAAAGACTTACAGAATTATAAACAAAGCTGATGTACAAAAAATGTTTTAAAGGACTAAAACCAAGTCATTAAGCACTTCATATGTTGCTGTAATGATGAAATGCAATGTGTAAGGTCTAAGAGGCAAACTCTGCTGCCCTGCTTCAAAGCCATAGCTGCATACATCAGAATAGTGATTAAATATTCTGCTGCTCCCATACATTTGTCTCTAGTTTTCTGCAGCATTCATCTCTCATCTCTCTAGCAGGTTTCAGTATTTATTTAATGACATAGCAGAGGGTTTTAGGGGTTTGCTTGTCTTTGGTTTTGAAAGTTTTAAAAGTAGGTATTTCCTCTTATATTTCAACTTTTGTGGCCACAATACAATTTTGTCCATGCATTAGAACTTCACAAAGGAAATATGAAACCTGGTATATGGCTTTTTAAAATATTTTCACCTTTAAAAACATCAGTTGTGGTTTTTAAAAATGATATTATTGGGACTGTTTAGGAGTGTTTCTGTCTCTGTGTATTCTTTCCTCTCAGGATTTTGAAAAGGAAATATTTTGCATGCAGTTAAAATCTTTCCATAGTTTTAATCCTGTAGGTACTTACCTGCCCTGGTCTGGCATTTTCACACACAAAAGTGTCATAGAACACGGCAAACTGTGGGGCATTGTCATTAACATCCAAAATTCTCACAAAAACAGCCACGCGTGTTGTCTCTTTGGGATTGTCTAGAAAAGGGGAAGCAAAATTTTGTTTAGGAAGACACATTTGTGCATCAAATTTAATTTACCTAGGCATTTGTGGATATTAAGTGCCCACATACAAATAAGCATTGCAATCATTCTACTAACGTAATGAGCAAATGCAATGAAGAAAATTACTGCAGAGCCTAATTAAGTAGCCATGAATTCAGTTATTATTGGGCACAAAGGTACTATTATTATTTTGGAAAATCATGTTAAAAGTACAAGCCAGTATAATTGAGTTCACATTATATTTGTGTCCTTATTGTCCAAATATATAAAATACCACTTATTTATTAAATGCTTGTTATACTTCATTATATCATTTAATCTTTACCCATTTTTTGGATGAATAAACAGTTTTAAGTAAATTAGTAACTTGTCCAAGGTCATTCGCTCCTAAGTGATAATTATTATAATAAAATCTACTTTTGTGACTGCTCTTATCATGAAAATGTATTTCAACAACTGCTCTCAACTTTCTGTTTGAAAATTTTATTCTATGGCTACTTACTTTACAAGCTGGTTAGAAAATTTATGATGAAATATGAAGATTAAGTATTTTATTAATATAGTCATTGCTGGTACCATCTCAACACGCTAGCTCAATTTTGCATTACAATCTATTGTCACAAATTAGCTCAGTAGTAAGAAATAGCATATTAATTATACCTTTGCTACAAATGCTGAAATCAACAGCATCAAAGTTTTCACATAAAAAGTTGCATTTCTTGCTCGGCATGATGGCTCATGCCTGCAATTCTAGCATTTTGAGAGGCCGAGGCAGATGTATCACTTGGGGTCAGGAGTTCGAGACCAGCCTGGCCAACAAGGTGAAACCTCATCTCTATAACACAAAAATTATCCAGGAGTTGTGGCAAGAGGCTGCAATCCCAGCTGCTTGGGAAGCTGAGGCAGGAGAATTACTTGAACCCAGGAGGTGGAAGTTGTGGTGAACCAAGACCGTGCCACTGCATTCCGGCCTGGGTGAGAGAATGAGACTCCATCTCAAAAAAAAAAAAAAAAAAAAAAAAAAAGATGCATTTTCAAACTTGTTTTGATATGTAAATGAATAAAAATATAAATTTAGCTTAGCTTTGAGTAACAACCTTGTATTAGTTATAATTGTATTTTCTCTATTAGATTTTTCTAGGCACTTATGCTGAGAGTGTGTTTACATTTTAAATTCCCGTTATATTCATCAGCTTTTATGATGTCAACAGCTCAGTCTTTGGATACAGTTAAACTTCTGTGTAAATTTTGGAGAAGTGAAGCTGAAGAGCAATATAATGCAATAAGTAATATAATTAGCTGAAAACAAAACAAAACAGTAGCAGAATAGCTAGGGTCAGCAGCAACCTTATTAAATGGTCTCAAGCAACATGGGCTGTGGATATTTTTAGCCTTGTAAAATGTATCTGACGTTTTAAAGTAATCCAAGTAATTTTCAGATAAAAAGGTAAAATATAACGTCACATACAAATAGGAAGTAAATTACTGCTAAAAATAATTTATACCCCCTTGTTCTATTCATATAATTAAATGTTACTGCAATATTAAAATCAGCACTTTAAAAAATGATATATAAGCACAGACTACTTAACAGGGATATAGTTACAAGGCTGAAATAGTATAAAGAAAGGCAGACAGAATTGAAGTGTATTTAAATTTCCTTCCTCTTTGCAAGAGAAAATTTAAGATACATCTTTTCTTCACAGCTCCTTTTAAGTCTTACCACAGTCCTTTCAACCCACATGCATTCAGTTATCAGGTTCTAACTTCTTATTTGCTAACATGTTATTGCACATTATACACTTGTTAGTGAACCATGAGGTTTAGAGTTCAGGCCCTGGAGTCAAACTGAGATTCTGCTTTTTTTTTTTTTTTTTTTTGAGATGGAGTCTTGCTCTGTCACCAGGCTGGAGTGCAGTGGAACAATCTCAGCTCACTGCAACCTCCATCCAATTCCCTAGTTCAAGCGATTCTCCTGCCTCAGCCTCCCGAGTAGCTGGGATTACAGGCATGCACTACCACACACAGCTAATTTTTGTATTTTTAGTAGAGACAAGGTTTCACCTTGTTGGCCAGAATGGTCTCAATCTGCTGACCTCATGATCCACCCACCCCGGCCTCCCAAAGTGCTGGGATTATAGGCGTGAGCCACCATGCCTGGCTGAGCTGCTGCTTTGATTCTCAAGTTCACCACTCATTTGCCGTGTTACTTTGGCCAGTTTACTCCATCTGCTTAATGTCTTAGTTTACTCAGTATAAATCAGAGTAGAATCTCTAATCTCACAGAGCTACTTGGAAAATTAGGAGTTAATGTATGAGAAGGTCTTACAAAAGTATCAATTTAATGATCAGGACTCAATACGTATTGACTATAATCATTACCACCATCTTTATTATCATTATTATATCTTCTTCACTTTCTTATGTAACTTAAGAACCTATGTTTTCTCCACATAAAGTTATTTGCCTAATAAAAACACACTTTTAACCTTTCTACCATTCATGTGAGTCTGAAGAGGTGTGCATTTGGGAAGAAGCGGAGAGAGGAGGAAAAAAAAGGAGAAAAATGCTATGTCATTATTTTCCACTTCCTCTATGCCTAGACCATTTGCTAATACCCAGAGGCACCGTATTCTCTACAAATGGACCTTTCGCTATCTACCTGTTGTTATGGAGAAAAGTGAGATGGTATGCTTCTTCCATATTTTCTAGAATGTGCTCTTTAACCTAATTATGTAGTGAGTGGACATAAGCAAAATATTTCCTTTCAATATAAAGTCTTGACATAAAAACAACCCTTGTTGGTAACAATTCACTTTCTAATGATGCCACAGGAGCCGAGAGAGACAAAAGTTTCATATCTAAAACTTGCATCGTCAGCCCCTTCCCTACACAATGTAGAGATTCTCCAGTGTCTTTACAAATAACTCAAGGCTCTTAAAATCAAAAGCTAAATCCACAGGGATGAATGTGCTTTGTAAAGCATCAGGCCTGGAGTCACCTATTCAAAAAACAGTGCTGACACTAATCTTTTCTGCTGGCAGATGCTGTTGCTTATGTATAAATGAAAGTATAAAGTGTTCCGAGGAAGAATCAAACTGAATAGCAGCTGGCATATATTTACCACCTGAGTTTCTCTCAAAGTCCTTCAGGGAAACACTTCAGTAGCAAGAATGTATCAGCAATAGAGGATCTTAAAATGTATGTCCTAAGGTGAAGCTATGACTATGCGTCCATGAGCCTTTTCATCCCTCCAGAGAAAGTTTAAATCATTATCCAGAAATCACAGGCCTTGGAAAAACATAACTGTTTACCTGCTTTGGGTAAGAATTTATGAATAAGAACTATGGTGCAGATAATGGAGTCCTTCAGTCATAAACTTAGTTCTATTGTCCTCAGAATGTATCGCAATGATTATAGTCCAACTTTCAGATATAGTGAGAGGTACTTTTTGGTTTCTAGAACAAATATACCCTAAAATCCCAAGTTTATTATTAAGACATTGATTGTTACCTTAATTTTAGATGTTTTATTCTCTACATGGCATTTCAAAATATTTTTGAAGAAGAAAGAGAGGAGTTATTCCATGACATGATGCACTAAATAATTACCTGGAGTAGTACCTGCCATATGATGTGATATATTGATATGGAATGAAGAATTAAATGGTTAGAGGCAAGGTCTTACAACATATTGGTAAGAAGTACATTTAAATGTCATTCTGTCCTGCTCAGGGTGTGGTGTATGACCCACTTACTGGAAAGCCAGTGTTTAAAGTCTAGCAGAAAAAATTCCCTATATGCTGTTTCCCTCTCATCTTCATTGCATTCAATACCCAGAACATAATAATGGGATCCTGACTCTGTGGTTTGGCAGGTAGGCATTTCTGGCAGTTCTACAGGACTAAATAGATTTAGTCCTTTATAAAAAGAAGTAATTGGCTTAGCTTTTTTACAGAATTATAATGACTTCAACTAGCTTTATAAGTTAAATCTCTCAAACTATCTGAAAGGGAAAGTGCAATTCTTTGCTCACTGGGCCTGAATAAGGATAGTGAATCAGCAGAGAGTACAATCATGATTCTGAAATGATCAGATTGGATCATGTTAGGTCCATCTTACTATGGAGATGTGGCTACAGATACAGAAATCACAGCTTTCCTTAAAAGAAAAAAACTTGAAAATATTTAGTTAGCCTTAAAAGACACAGACATTTATATCTCACTACAGAAAAAAATGGATCATTTGAGATTAATCTATATTTCAGGGGCAGATGTAAGAAAGATGCTAAATCTGCTACTTTGTCCTGAAGCTTTGATTTCATTGCTGATGATCTGTCTAGCCCAATTCAATTGTTCTCGGACACTTCGTGATTCAGCTCCACCCAATGCGTTGCCTTCCAAAGCCTGTAGTGGTTATTTCAAATAAATAACTTGACCTTGGTATGAGTTTGTGGATTCAGCTTAATATTACAGATTTAAAATTTATGGGCTTAATTTTTTAACAATGATTCTGTCCCTAATTAATGCTTATTTTAAAAATAGTTTAAGACTTGCTCTACATCACATACATCACAATATAGGAATTAGAAAATTTGAACAGGTTTGCAGATACATGTGCCGACAGGGCTGGCCTCATGGGCATGTAACCCAAGCAGTTGCACAGGGCCTCACCCTTAAAAGAGACTCATGCTTGTTTAATGCCCCATCTTACATTTCTTAATTTACTTTTAACAAGCACCTGACATTTTCATATTACAACGGGCTCCACAAATTGTCCTAGTATGGGCAAGAACTTTCACAATTAGAGACAAATATAGGTTGAATATGTCAGGTTTTAGAGCATAAAATTGTATCCATTAGGTTTGGAATTAAGTATTGGATCTAGAAATGACAAGATTTCAAATCTCAGTTGTGCTACCTCTGACGTTTTAACTTTGGGCAAGTTACTAAAAGTCCCAGAGCCTTAGTATCTTCTCTGTTAAATGAGGTTAATCAAAATACTAGGAGAAAATATTTATTTTTAGAATGACACCTGGCATATATGATTAATGTTAACTCTGATTAACAATATATATCTGGATTCCTCATCTGTAAAAATGAAGTAGTAATATCTACCTACATGTTTGTTGATAAGATTAAATTGTATCATATACACCCAGCATTTAGCATAGATCCTAATTATTTGTGTGCAATTATTATCATTTAAGGAAAAATTAAAAGTATTAAATTTGTTATCCTCATTTTTATTAGTTAATATTAAATATACATTTATACATACTGAAGGGTGGCAAAATATGCCATTTTGGCATAAAGATTATTCTCTGCCCCTTCCCTTTCCTTCCTGAAAGCAGGAGATAAAATCCCCAGGTAGAAGATGTCCTCCCTATACCAGCAGAAAAGTAACATTCTTAGCATCAAATAATGAGAAGTGAGGCCAAGAATATTCCATACTAACAGATTCAGATTTTGTTTAACATAATTTTTATCTTCATTTATACTCTCCATATACATTTAAGTACTTTTGTACAATTGCCTCTCTTTGTCATACTAGTAAAAAAAAAATCAGTTTTGTCACTTCATTGGGTCTTTATTTCTTTATGAGAGCTGTGTCATGTAAAATTTATATTAAATGCTTTGTCCCGTTAATCTGTTTTATATTAATATTATGATGAGTCTCAGCCAAAAACTCTAAAAAGGCAGAGATAAAATTTTTGCATCTTTTACAAATATGTATAGGTATCCCTCCATATACAGATGTAGGATATATTGAAGAAAAGATAAGTGTTGAGAAAATTACAGTTCATCTGTCCAACAAGAATCAATTATTTTTAATATAAAATAAAACCTATAAAATATTAAAATAAATAAAATATATAAATATAAACATATCTAAATATATGTTATATACATGAAATTCATCTTACTAATTTCAGCAGCTATAACAGTAAGATTATGCCACTGAGATAGTTCACGGTCAAGAGGTTTTGAAGTATAAAGGGATCCATTTCCTGAATGAATATTAAAGATCCTGTCAAGGTCAGTATGGCGATCCAAGGAAAATCTGAACATAGAGGGCAAGAAAAATACATGATAGCATTATTAATAGTTTGCAAGAAAAATAGTGAAATGCAAAGACACACTTATCATTGGTAATTACAGGAAAGAACACAGTGCTGATCCAGAATGTAGATTGTTTGAATGACTTTTCATAGTTTCACACATACATTCTCCTCAAGGTATAAGTTGGTACTCTACTCTGCATTCAAATACTATTCCTCTGAATGTCTGTGTTATTTAAATTATTGTTTATTGTCATATTCACTCAACTGACTTTGATATATTTGGTCACAAAACAGTTGTAATTACAGGCAGTTACATTGCCAAATGACTTTATTTGGTTATTGAAAGTTCTGCTGAAGAATAATACAAAGATTTATTGCAAAAGATTATTCCCAGAAGCTATGTGTTGTTCTTAGAAAATTGAAGACAATGTTAGTTTCATCAAAGTAATAGACTATCAATTTATTAATGGTGTTTCGTAGCTTCATGGTATGATAGCCAGATAGCTTCAGTTTCCTAGCCAAGTGTATCATTATTATTCATATTGCTTTTAACTCGAGATATTTTAAAAATATTAAAGTTTGGGATAAGAGCTTTTAATATATCTGTATCAAATAAAGTCTATATGCATTTAAAAAATAACAATAAACTATACTGAAACTTGATTGCAAGCATGATGTGCTGGGTGTCATTTTAAAGCCTAAAAATAGATTTAACATTCTGGTTGATGTAGTTTAAATAAATCACATTATCTTTATCAGACTACATATCTAACATTCACATACAAGGAAACTCATTGTGTCTCCCCAGCTGCAATAATTATTATATTACTGAAAGACCTAACATACAGTTCACCTCTTCCTTGTAGCCTCTCATGATGATGTAAAGTAGAAGCTATTTGTCCCCTTCACTCATAAAGCAGCTTGTACCACCATCTTTCCATTTACTACATTGTATTAGGAATTCATTTCACCTCACATCTTAAACAGACAATAAAACATGAAAACACGAAGCATCAAACTCTATTAGGCACTCAATGAATATCATTTAATTCTCATTCTGAGTTTTCTTCTCTAAAATAGACTGTGAACTCCTTGAGAAACATATTAATATCTGATATAGTGATCCACAAATATTTATTAAAAGAAAGAAAGAACAACATAATCATTTGGCATTTTGGCAAATAATCAGTCTCCTTAATTCTGTAGAAATATGACATAAAGTTGAAATATATAAATCAATAAAAAGCCTCTGCTGTCATGCATCACTGACTTTGCTAAATCCATATCATGTGTTTTCTTTCTTAATTATTTCTTGCAGTTCAGATTGAAGAAGTAATGACAAAATTTTGAAAATTATGTGACTTTATCTCAAAGATACACAGAGATCACACGTCTTCTTTTTCAAATACGATTCAAAGTATAATTATAGTTTGCAATTCTCTGTTGGAAAGTTATAGGTGTTAACTTTCATTTTCCTTTCTAAAATAATTTTCAGAACACACATTTTAAGAAAATCTCTTTGATTACTGTATTAACATTCACAAGATATGACACAATTTATAGCATGTCAAGTATGATCCTTCCCATAACTACATTGCATTAATAAAGCTATTCTCTTTTTTTGAAAATATATATATTCTAACCAAAGAATGATATCCAAGAATATTAATTACATTTTCTACATCAAATTCGTGTAAAGTCAAATTATACAACAACTTTAATAGCATATTGCCTGTCATTGATAAGCAAGGAAGTTATTATTTTTGCTATAATATGTAAAATATTGTATACATAAGAAGATTTGTTCCTCCTCGTCTTTAGACTTGCATCCTAATTTACCATTTTATTTCATTTTATTTTAAATATCCACAGATATAATCTTTTGACATATAATAATTACACATCTATAGAAGGATTTAAATTCTATTTCATTGTGTGGAGAAATATCTTAAGTATGCCACTTGACACACATTTAACTAACAATATTACCTTTTATTTTGTAACGTCCATTTTTAAATCAGAAACAGAACATAGCCTGCTAAATCGTGGAATCTCTGCCAAGAAAATGCTTGGTAAGTATTTAATGGGGAAAATTAGGCCTCTGTATTAGTTATGTAAAACCTTCAAAGGAAAAAGAAAAAAATAGCACAAGGAATGCAGCAACTTAGATGTTGGTAAATGAACTGGAGAAGAGACATTTATGAGAACATCATGCTGGCATGTACAGGTTTCTTCTGCCAATATGTAACCTGTGATGCTGCGTGTGAATATAAGAAAACGTATTTATGTGAAATTATATAAATATAAAGTAACATATGTATTCATAAAATATATGACTTCACTTGAATATATGGCTGACCCTATAGAATTTTTAAGTGGCTCAAGTCATAAGGCATATAAATTTAGAAGTTTCCTACATGTGCTGTGGCTCAGAAGTGAACAATAACCATCTGGACTCATACTTGACTGGTTCACATAGCAAATGGGCAAGCAAAATTAGCCTGCAGAGATTTAGGAAAATAAAGGAAATCCAAAATACATGGTGGACGAATGGATTATAGTAAGTGTTCATTTTCATGCTGAAATTATGTCAATATATTTATTTAATGTAATAGAACAAGTGTCATTGAAACATTGATTAGTTTTCATTTTCAGGAGTTTATCACATCGCATATGTTTTTAAGCTGTCATAAGAAGGAAATATATTGAAAAGACTTATCTTTCTGGAATGTTCTCATATTTTTTGAAAAAGACAGAATAAATAAATGAAGATAAAACCAGAATACTTTGATGGCTGTGTATTAGAGGAGTTTCTAAAATCATAATGAACACTTACTAAATCATAATATAATCAATCACATTGCAGCATTGTAATTACTTTTTTTTTTAATTGAGACAAGGTATCACTTTGTCACTGGAGTGCAGTGGTGTGAATGCAGCTCACAGCAGCCTTGACCTTCTGGGCTCAAGTGATCCTCCTGTCTCAGCCTCCTGAGTAGATGGGACTACAAGTGTGCACCACTATGCCCAGCTAATTTTTTATAGAGCCTGGGTCTCAGTATGTTCCCCAGGCTGTTTTCAAACCCTTGAGCTTACACCATCTGTCCAACGTAGCTTCCCAAAGTGCTGAGATTACAAGTGTGAGCTGGCACACTCAGCCTACTTTTTAACTGTTAAAACTTCTCTCATTCAACCTTATATTCCATTTAATAACTTGAAAGTACAAATAAAGTGGTTTGGTTGCATTGTAAATGGAGTGCTGACATAGTACCCTGGATCTGTACCAGGGATCAGAACAAGGAACACCATAAAGAGACATGTAGGTGTAACAAGCAAGGTTTCAGTCTAAAGGGCATGATAAAAATAAGAACACCATGAAGCTTCTGCATGCCCTGCCCCAAAACATTCAGAGACAATTTACTAGAAATGCTTGGCTTCATCAAATTTTTATACAACTTACGGAAGGACTCTTTCATCGTTCATTGGATTGAATGTTTTAAATAGAATTTTATAATCCCTATATGTATTTCAACATTGTTTTTCATTTTAAACGTTTTCTTTTCATTTTTAAAAGGCATACTTACCTAATGGGGCTGGAAATAGAATCTGGGTCCCTTGCCATTACAGTACCAATGATTGTGCCCACTTCAATATCTTCATGAACTTCAAACAGATAGGAGGACCTACTAAACACAGGAGGTTCATCCACGTCTTCTATAGAGATTTTGACTATGGTAGTATCTTTAAATGGTCCTAGGTAATAAAAACGTGGATCAATATGGGTGTTTTCTGCTTCAACTTTCAGAGTATAAAGTCTTCGGCTCTCAAAGTCAAGTGGCTGTATAAAGAAATAAATCATCAAATTAGAGTGAAGGAAACTGGACCAAGTTACAACATGATTTTTAAGTTCTGGTTGAGTTCTCTCAAGTAGTTCATTAATTATAAATAAAAAGACTAATACAAATAAAAATACAATCTTTATGTTTCACTTAGGATTCAACTTTTACATTTTATTCATTCAATTAGTAATCCTTTGGAACACAGGATTTCCTATGAGACTTTAAACCTTGGAAAAATTGGGATGGATATTCAAACCTATCTTGTAGGTGGTAACACTACAAAAAAATGGGCTGGTGGTGGTTGTATGTGTTTGTGTGTGAATGTGCATGTGTTGAGGTGTTAGCTACTGTGAAATTTTTCTAAGTAAATATATTCAGTTATCTTTTTACATTTATGTCATGATGTTTCCATTCAACGTAATGAGCTTATGACATTACAAACATTATGAAATCTTGGAGACTAACATAAAATTTTCAAGTTACATCAAATATTCAAGATAAGAAAAACCTTCTGTAATAAGAAAAAATGATAGTAATTTGGTAAATAGGTTATGTTATGAAACAAAATACCTTAAATATTCATATAGTTTAACTGTCAGAAGTATAAAATTGAGTATTTTATATCTCATCCATTCTAAAATGTATGCTTTTTAATTACATTTTTTATTTTTTATTTTTTTTATATGGAGTCTCACTCTGTCACCCAGGCTGGAGTGCAGTGGTGCAATCTTGGCTCACTGCAACCTCTGCCTCCCGGGTTGAAACAATTCTCCTTTCTCAGTTTCCTGAGTAGCTGGGATTACAGGTGCATGTCATCACACCCAGCTAATTTTTGTATTTTTAGTAGAGAAG
Organism: Cacajao melanocephalus; assembly: GCA_963573385.1. Taxonomy (NCBI): domain Eukaryota; kingdom Metazoa; phylum Chordata; class Mammalia; order Primates; family Pitheciidae; genus Cacajao; species Cacajao melanocephalus. Next base: position 49,798 of record CAUYLG010068782.1, on the reverse strand, counting down.
AGGTTTCACCATGTCGCCCAGGCTGGTCTCTAACTCCTGACTTTGTGATCCGCCTGCCTCACCCTCCCAAAGTGCTGGGATTACAGGCGTGAGCCACCAAACCTACCCAAATGTATGTTTTGTTAACTGATAAAAGACATTGTTAGTTTGAGTTCCCTGGACCTTTTATTTTTATTTCAAAAAGAACCAGATTCTATATGCGTTACTGTTGCTATCTGGTCTGAAAAATTACAAGACAGCTGCTTTTCCATTTGCTAGTCACTGTCCATTTAATAACAAGTAGTTTTGAACTTTGTACCTTGCAAAAGAATCTCAGGATAGTTTAATTATTAACTAATGCCAATGTAGTTACTTTATGCATGGCATTTCATTAGGACCTAAAGTTTAATGTGCCTTATTTTTTTCTCATAATGATGGCACTGACACTACAATAAAAAACAGGTTACCTTTAAATTGCATCACTGAGCATATGTTAGCAGAAAACTTACATTTATATAGCAGAAGGGAAAATGTGAACAATTAAATTATGTTCCAATTCATGCTGTCTCTTTTATTAGTAACTCTAATTACTGCTTCATACATCTGGATAGATGGCATGGTACTTTTTATATCTCCCACTGGGATGATATATTGCCATTATTAGGTATTAACTACACATTTTAAAATAAAACAAGTAATTATGAGGGCTATCATTAATGTGCCTTAGAAATATGATCACACATATATTAACCTGCGTTTACATTTTCTAAAATTTCAGGTTCCATATCTCAATCAATCAAAACATGTGGTCAAAATGTTCAAGGAGCTCTTTGGCTTTACGTCTTTCTCATGTATGCACAATATAAATTAAATTTTTGGAAAATTAGAGTGGTATCTTGCAATGGATAATTCATGAGTGAAGAGTACATAATGCAATCCCTACTCCTGAAACACCCAGATGCTTATTTATACAGACGCTGTGCACCTTTTTCACAGTTATGATGCCTTCCTGTGTGTCCTTCTCAGTCACGATGTCAAACATATCAGTACCGTCGCCATCAATAATTCGGTATTCTACTTCAGCATTTTTCCCAGTGTCAGCATCAGTTGCTTTGACACTTCCAATGGCTGTGCCAACTGGGGAGGATTCGAGAACCCGAAGATGAATAGTGTCTGCAAAATATAAAGAAAAGAAGAGAGAGAGAGAGAGAGAGAGAGAGAGAGAGAGAGAGAGAGAGAGATTATATTTCTCAATAGAATAGCCAAAAGCAAAAAGTGTATGAGGCAGTATTATAGATCTTAAACTCTAAATCAGATGTTGATGAATGATAAATACACATAATATGGGTAATGTTAAGGTCTAGGAACTTTGGGGGCTTCGGTCTGTGTATATTATGAATAGTGAGAACCAAGTTCTAACAGTAGGAGGAATTCTGGTTTAAAAATGAGTATGTTCTCGTGAAACCCCATCTCTACTAAAAATAAAGAAAATTAGCCAGGCATGGTGACGGGAGCCTGTAATCCCAGCTACTCAGGAGGCTGAGGCGGGAGAATTGCTTGAACCTGGCAGGAGGAGATTGCAGTGAGCCCAGATCGCACCATTGCACTCCAGCCTGGGCAACAAGAGTGAGACTCCATCTTCCCCCGCCCCACCAAACAAAGAGCATGTTCATAAAAGGGAATAGCTTCACGTCTTTTGCAGGAACATGGATAGAGGGGGAGGCCAGTATCCTTAGCAAACTAATGCAGGAACAGAAAATCAAATACCACATGCTATTGCTCATAAGTGGGAGCTAAATGATGAGAACTCATGGACACAAAGAGATGAACAACAGACACTGGGGCCTATTGAGGGTGGAGGGAGGGAGGGAGGAGGGAGAAGAACAGAAAAACAATAACTACTGAGTACTAGACCTAGTACCTGGGTTATGAAATATATATCTGTACAATAAAAAATCATGACACAAGTTTACCTATTTAACAAACCTGCACATGTACCCCTGAACGTAAAGTTAAAAAAATTAGCATGTTGCTTCTTTCTTTCTTTCTTTTTTTTGAGATGGGGATCTTCCTATGTTGCTCAGGCTCTTCTGAGCTCAAGCTATCCTTCTACCTTAATCTCTAGGGTAGCTGGGATTACGGATGCAAACCACTACACCAAGCAAGCATATATTTGTTCATTGCATAGATCTGCTTTGAGTGCAGATATGTATTTATGTGTGTTCACACAATCACAACAAACCACAGGATATACAGTAGTTGTTTTTACTATGCTATATTTAGTTATTTACTACTCATACTTATTTCAACTGATGGGAGAACATTAAAAAAAATCCAATGAAACCAACCATAATGGGTAGGAATCTTATTTGTACTTGTGACAGCAGGAACAAAGGACAGTCTGTGGGAAAAACATAAAGATGCCCTTCGCAGCGTCAGAGTAAAAACACTAAATACTGACAAACTCCCCTTCATTCCAGAGCAAAACAATAATTTGAATTTATCTATGCTTTCAGTGTACCTAGATGTTCTTCCAGCATGAATAACCTCTACTGGTAATGAGATTTATGTTTCAGCACCTGATCATAAACCACATATTTCTGATGGATTAATCGACCCCAAGTACACCTCTGATTATAGCACCTTCTTGCTCATAAACCTTAAGTAATTCTTCTTAGTATACATAATAAAGTCCAGGCCTCTTAGCTTATCACAATCTTGCCTGAATATATCTCTCCTATATCATTTTGCACTTAGCTACTGCCATGAAAGATATGGACCAAATTGGGCTTTTCAATGTTTTCTAGTCAAAATTTAGTTTTCTGTATCATTCCTATATCACTATTTCTTTTATATTTTTCTTCTTCTTCTTTTTCTTTTTGAGATGAAGTCTCACTCTGTCACCCAAGCTGGAGTGCTAGAGCGCAGTGCCATCATCTAGGCTCACTGCATCCTCGACTCCCGGGTTCAAGTGATTCTCCTGCTTCAGCCTTCCCAGTAGCTGGTATTACACCATGCCCAGCTAATGTTTGTATTTTTAGTAGAGACAGGGTTTCACCATATTGGTCAGGCTGGTCTCGAACTCCTGACCTCAGATGATCTGCTCGTCTCGGCCTCCCAAAGTGCTGGGATTACAGGCATGAGCCACTGCACGTGGCCACTTTATCCCTATTTGTATATTTCTCATGGTATTTTTCTCACATAAAATTCCTTCCCCTTATTCTCAGGATACCACAACGCAGTTTACCAAATCTGAAAAAATGGTACTGTTCAAAGCTGACTGTTTGTTGGGCTATGCCAAGCCAAGGAGAGAGATCTCAAGGAATGAGCCAGCAGACACATTGTTCTCAGGATTCTAGTCCCTAGAATTGCGAGAAAATACATTTATGGGGTTTAACCCATCCGGTCTGTGAGACTGTGTTGTCGCAGCCCTAACAAATGACTACCGGCAAATACACAACACTACATTTTGGAAGTCATTTCCTAAGAGACGTCATTTAAACTCAGTTTCCATCACACTGTAGTTGGTCCCTTAGCCTGTATCCTTCTTTGTCGTTCTATCTCTGGTAACACACCACTGAAAGCAACTCTCAACTCATTACTTTGCTACCATCTTATGGTTCTCTTTGCCTTTGCTGATTCTTCTCCTTGGAACACATGTTCCGTGGATATTCTGATGGCTCCCCTGCTCTCTTCCTTCAGTTGTCTGCTCTATGGGGACCTCCTCAAGAGCTTTCACTAATAGCTTAACTGAAAATAGCCTTATCGAAAATAGTACTCTCAATCACTTCTCCTATCACCTATCATCACCAGGCATCCTATTATCTATTTACTTCTTGTATGGAACATAAGAATATAACAGAAAACAGGCACTTAGTATTTTTATCTAAGGGTTCATTTGAGTGTAGTAGCCACCATATCATTATTTGTATATTGGATAAATTGTGTATTGTATTTTGTATAGAAGCTTCCTAACTAGTCTATTACTGAAGGAATGTGTTCTCTTTCCGGGTGCACAACGGGGCGTAGTTTTAAGGGCAAGAACTTACCAGCTCTGTGCCCTCCTTCCATTTGTCTCCATCTGGGAGATTTAATGTCTCTGTTTTAATTTTAACGGGGGCCGGAAGAATCAAAACGTCAATCACTCCAGCGGAAGTTCTAAGGAACTCCTCTCATTGGCCAGAGGTCTAGGAGAAGGTGAGGGTTCCTCCCAGGTTAAAAGTCCCCTCTTCCACACCCCTTTGGACTCCAGGTTTGGATCCCCTTCAAGAGCACTCTCTCTTGGAAGCCGTCTTTCTCTCTCCTGGATTTCCCCTCCGGAATCCCTTTCCACACTCTTAGTGGAAGTCTTCTCTCTTCTCCTTTTTCTCTTTCTCTACCTAAATAAATTCACTTTCTGCAAAAACTGTTTGAGGTCCAGTATTTACTTTAGAGGGCACCTGGTCCCCTCTCTCATTCTTGAGAAAGAAAGAACCTTGGAGAAATGTCCTCTCAGGGGAGCTAAGGGCTCCCCTGAACACCAACACTAGCTCCTATGCTTGGCCAAATCAAATCAATTCGTACACACTCAGTCCACATTGCAGCCCTGTTGCCCTTTTAAAAACATTCATCTTATTAAGCTTTATTTAGAGTTTCAAAACTCTTTAACTGTTCCCATCGTACTTAAAATATCCACAGGCTGACCCTTCACAATTTAGATCCTCTGTCCTGTCAGTCTCTCTCAAATTAATACTACCCAATAATCTTGGTCTCTTTTAGCTTTGTCCAACAAGCGTTTCTTACCTCAACCTTTTTTTCCCTCTCCTTAAGAAAGATTTTCCACACAACTCTGCCTGGTAACCACATACTTTTTAAATATAGTTCACTGTGATTCTACCACAGAACATCATAAACTCTAACCTGTTGATTGCAACACGTTTCTTTTAAAAATTAAATTTTATACAGTGGCATCTCAATAAACGATTTATTTCTCCTTAGCAAAGGTGATCTTTCTAAAATACAAAAATGATATCACTGCCCCAATGAAAGCACTTATTGTTGATGTTAAGTGTTTAATTTCATTCAGTGTATAAAGACCTGTAAAATTTGGTTTCTGCTAAAATCTTCATTATTATTAGTATGTATTCTCAAAGCTAGAGCATATAAGAAATGCAGCCACAATATGTTTTTAATTAATGAGTTTTCAATTAAAAATTTTAAATACGAGGACTATTTAACAAAACAAATACAAATATATGGATTATTGGATTGAGAAATATATATATATGTATATAACTTGAATCCATAATTTAGAGATTACAGATTCATTTAGATTTGGCATGAAACATTTAATTCAATATAACCAAATACTAATAAGTTATTAGGCAAGCTTGAATACATTTTAGTAACCACTATCTACTGAATATTCCGACTATGCTACAATTAAGTTAAAGGTTAACACAGAAATGATAAACTGAAATCCTTATATTCCTGAATACATTAAAAAATAGAATTAAAAATAACAGATAATATTAAGATTGTGAAGCTTAGAAAATATTACCAACACGTACGTGCTAACAAAATTGAATACCTAGCCTCAATGGGAAATTCCTAAAAATAATTAAAAATATATCAAAATTTACAAAAGAGAAAATGGAGTATGATTTAAAATAGCCTACCCTTCCAAATCCAGACAGTTCACTCAGTTTTCAAGGAACACTCACGGAAAAGAAAATTCCAGTCTTACACAAAGACTCCTTGAAGAAAGAAAAGTGGGGCTCCTATCGTAACTCTTGAGAATACTATTACCTGATATAAAACCAGACAGGAGAAGAAGAGTCCAGTGGGCATATAGTGTGATCAATATTCAGGCTCTACCACATGGAAATGCATAACATTTAATAAGTTCATTTAAAAAATCTTTTAATTTAAAATCACTTATGTAAAGTCTCATTTATGATAAACACCATTCTAATCATTTTACTACTAACTAAATTTCTTAACTTTGTTCAAATTTCACAATCTTTGTGATTAAAGTCATTCTTTTTTTCTAGAAATCTCACTGTGCATTTGGTTGTCATGTCTTCTCACTTTCCTCCAAACTGTGAGAATTCTTTAATCTTTGTCTTTCATGACTAATATGGTTTGGCTGTGTCCCCACCCAAATCTCATCTTGAATTATAGCTCCCAGAATTTCCACATGTTGTGGGAGAGCCCCGGTGGGAGGGGTAATTGAATCATGGTGGCAGGTCTTTCCAATGCTGTTCTCATGACAGTGAATCAGTCTCATGATATCTGATGGTTTTGTAGAGATGAATTCCCCTGAACATGCTCTCTTTTGCCTGCAGCCATGTAAGATGTCCTTTGCTCTTCCACCACGATTGTGAGTCCTTCTCAGCCATGTATAACTGTGAGTCAATTAAATTTCTTTCCTTTATAAATTACCCAGTCTCAGACATGTCTTTATTAGCAGCGTGAAAACAGACTAATGCAATGATTTGACACTTTTAAAGAATACTTGTCAAGTTACTATGTAGAATTTCTTTCAATGAGGGTCTGTCCGACATGTTCTTGTCATTAAAGTTATGCATTTTTGTCAAGACTATCACAGAAGCAGTCTGTTTGTAGTGTATTATTTCATAGCAGGGAGTATCTGATGTCAATATGTCTTATGACTGGTGATCTTAAGGTGGTTAAAGTTTTCTCCTTTGTTAAGTTACTATTTTTCTTCATAATTAACATACACCTTGATGAAGATATTTTGCATGTATGCAAATATCCCATTTCTCCTAAAAAATATGCCCACTAGCATTAGCATCAGTCAGTGATCTTGCTGGCAATAACAATGTGGTTTACTAATAGTGATATTCAATTTTTTTTCATTCAGTTCCACATTTATTATTTGAAATTCTTCTATATGGAAAAGCTGCCCCTTCTCTCTTTTATTTTTACTTATGCTTTTATTTATTTAGCAGATCAGCATAGACTCAAAAACATTTATTTTATTTATTGGACTCTAATAATATGGTTATTTATTGTTTTCTGCAAATTCTTCCAGATTCAGCCATTGGATGCTTTTTTTTAGATGGGTTCTGGTGCCTTTCAACATGCCTCCATCATTCTTTCAGCATGCTTCCTTAATTTCTGGCATCACAAAATGTTCCAAGTCCATCTTATATACTTTGTGTCCAAGCCCTCAAATCAAACAAGTTTCCATATATGCCTAATTGCTTCTTCTGGAGAAAGAACCACAATTAAAATATTAAAAATCAAAAAAATAACTCTTGCTTCATAATGTGGAAATATGTCAAAATATGTATATGAAAGTATTTGTATTAGAAATAAATCTATGTTAATTGATGTTTGTTTTAGAAATCAACTATCTGTATCTTGAAATCTATTATTTATAATATTAGTATTTAAAACTTTTCAGCAAAAGAAAAAATTCAGTACAACAATAAAACAGAAGTATTTAAATAGCAATGCTATAACAGAACTGATTACACGTATTTTTTATAATTTACATTTGTAAAGTAGTCACACGTTTTTATTTAATCATTAGTGCTGAAAAAGGCCTACAATTTCATTTCTTGGCATGAAACACAACTCTAGTCCCAAAACACTAGTCAGTAATACTACTGTTTTCACATTGATATAAACTAAGTTTTCTCTGAGATTTGCTGTTTCTAAGTCTGAGGAATTAAAGGGAAAGTGAGAATAGGATTTCTTCATGAGACCAAAATTAACTGAGATATCAGAGATTAATGGGATCACAGAAAAGTACAAAGAAACCAATCAACTTTCCTCTACTGGCCAACATTTTGAAAATTTGATAATAAGAGAATAATAATTCAGGTGATTAAAATACATTAAATCATATTTGGTTTTGGCAATGCAAGCTAAATAATTCAGTTTAATATCTTAGCGAAAAACAATTAATATTTGTGGATTATGTGTAAAGATAAAGATAGTTTTATGAAAATGGTGAAAAAAACACAAGCCCAAATTGTAGGGAAATGAGAACCTAGAGAAGTAAGTGAAAAATTTAAAGCTTTTTTGGCCTGGGGGTATTTGCCATTTTCACAAAATTTATCTCTATTTTTATGGCCTCTTGAAGCAAGGAGGGCATAGACCAAAGTCAAGGTTATCTACAAGTTTATTTACCAAAGGAGCAGATAGTCTCCATAGTAAACTAAATCTAATGAGCTTTGCACTAGGTGTAAGAGGGATCCAGATTGTAAGCCACCCATGACAACATTTTAGGTTTCATAGGGTAGGCTCAGATAACCCTGGTACATATCTATGTTTACAGACACAGAAAGCTTTAACTGCAAGGGAAGCGGGTGACACTGTGGTATCCATAATGGATTGGGATGAAGGATCATAAAGCAGTGTATAATTACTTGAAGGAGAGTCTATGAACAGACAAGAAAATCTCTAAGCTTGTCCTAACTAGGAGGGACCCTTCCTGGGTGTCTTTTGCAAAAGTGAGGGACATTAATAGCTCTGAAAACTTTCTTGTATAGCTCAGTGAGAGTATAGCTGTAAACATTTAGCTTATAAAGCCACAAAGGAAGGAAAATGAAGGCATTAGTTATCCTAAAATATAGAACAACACATCAAAGGCATGTTGGAGAGAGGAACAGATATACACACACACATACACGCACACACGCACATACACACACATGTATACACATATTTATATACATATATACACATAAATACAAATTTATATATACACACATATACACAAATATACGGGCAAGCTAAATAACTCAGTGTAATATAGTGTATATATACATATGTGGATATATAATGGACAGTTTTAATAAGCTAATAGATCTTTAATATTTTAATGGAATACCTTATTTTCCCTTTTTACTAAAAATAAACTTTAGAAACTTTCCACTGAAGGTAAATTCAGCCCTGCTGCAATGTTGCAGCTTTTTCTGCCTCAAAGATCACAAGATCTTCCCTTTCAATGAATATCATGTTTTTTCCCCTGTTCTCTGCATGTCTAAACATAATACTTGAACTGAAAACTATCAAGTCATATCTGTATATTAATAAAGTTATTTTAATGCCAAAGGCAGCTTTCACCCACACAGGAGAAGGTAATCTCTAAGTTTATCTTGCAAAAGGCTAATTTTGATTTTTTTTGCATGTGCATTTTTTTTTTTTTTTTTTGAGACAGAGTCTTGCTCAGTCACCCAGGCTTTGCTGCAGTGGTGTTTTCTTGGCTTACTGCAACTTTCATCTCCCGTGTTCAAGCAATTCTCATGTGGCAGCCCTCTGAGTAGCTGGGATTACAGTTGTGCACAACTACACCTGGCTAAGTTTTGTATTTTTCATACAGATAGGGTTTTGCCATGTTACCCAAACTGGTCTCAAACTCCTGGCCTCAACTGATCCATCTGCTTCAGCCTCCCAAAGTGCTGGTATTACAGGCATGAGCTACTGTGCCCAGCCCACATGCAAAATTTGAGTTAAAAATTCTCAGTCCACATCTTTTTGGTTTTCCTCCGCAATCCTAAACTTATAAAATAATTTTTAGCAAACCTTGTAGTTTATAAAACAATGTAGATCAATATTTTAATGATCTTCAGTTAAAGATTTCTAAAACAACAAAACAAAATAAAAAAAGGTTGATAAATCAGTCTATACTCAAACTAAAACCTTCTATAAAATAAAGACCATGTAGAGAAAGTGAAACATTTTACAAATAAAGAGAAGATAGTTTCAACACACATATTTATAAGTATATGTTTAAAGATCTATAAGAAAAGGCAGAATAACTAGTAGAAAAATTAGTTGAGGATGTTGATAGAAAACAATTTCCAGTGGAGGAAATATGAAAAATCCGTAAACAGAGACAACTATACTAAAATTAAACCAGGTAAATGCAAATTAAAGCCAAGATATGACACTTTTTTAAAAATTATACTTGAAGTTCTGGGATACATGTGCAGAACGTGCAGGTTTGCTACAAAGGTATACAATTGCCATGGTGGTTTGCTGCACCCATCAAACTGTCATCTACATTACATATTTTTCCAAGTCTTTGCTATTGTGAACAGTGTCACAATAAACATATGTGTGCATGTGTCTTTATAGTATAATGAGTTATAATTCTTTGGGTATATACCTAGTAATGGGATTGCTGAGTCAAATGGTATTTCTGGTTCTAGATCCCTGAGGAATCGCCACACTGTCTTCCACAATGGTTCAACTTGCACTCCCATGTATAGTGTAAAAGTGTTCCTATTTCTTTATATCCTCTCCAGCACTGTTGTTTCCTGACTTTTTAATGATCACCATTCTAACTGGCATGAGATGGTATCTCATTGTGGTTTTGATTTGCATTTCTCTAAAGACCAGTGATGATGAGGTTTTTTTCAAATGTTTGTTGGCTGCATAAATGTCTCCTTTTGAGAAGTGTCTGTTCATATCCTTTGCCCACTTTTTGATGGGTTTTTTTTTCTTGTAAATTTATACTTATGAAGAATTAATAAAAGTTAAGTCTGACAGTCCCATGTGTCAAAAGTATGTGGTAGAATAAAAACTATTATGCAGAGTTGATGGGTGTTAAATTTGACACAATGACTTTGGGAAATGTAGTTTCCTAGAGGTGCTGTAACAAAGTACCAAAAACTATGAGTCCAATAACTAGAGAAACATTCTCTCTGGCAGTTCTGGAGGATACAAGCCTCATAAGGACATACTCTCCTTGACTAAGAGCAAATCTTCCCTTGCTGCTTCTGCTACTGGAGTTTGCTGGAAATTCTTGGTGCCCCTCAGCTTGTGGCTGTACCACTATCACCAATGTATAGTGAACTTCTCCCTGTGTATTCACTTGGCCATCCCTACCTCTGTGTCTTAATTATCCCTTTTCATAAATATACCACTCATATTGGATTAGGGCTTTAACTTTAATACCCTCATTTTACACTGATTTTCTCTATTTCCAAATAAGCTCAAATTCTGCAGTCCTGGAGGTCAGTAATTCAGTGTATATGTAGACATAAGCCATATAGAATTGTTGTTTTTAAAATGAAGAAAAAAAGGAAGTAAACCAAATTGACAAACAGCATAAGGACAAATGAATAAATCATCGTATAATCACACATCTCAACACAATACAAAAGTGAAAAATGTGAGCTATACTTAACATGTAAAAATATGGGTGAATCTTAGGTACATATTATTGACTGAAAAAGACAAGTTTCAGAAAATGATGTATAGTGTGATACTATCTTTATAAACCTCAAAGAAAAAGACTCAATATATTATTTAGGAATACATACATACTACTATGAATATATACACACAGTTGCATGCATATACACCTCCTTAACCCCATCCCTTTATGTATATATATTTCAGATAGTGTCAATGACCAGATACTATCACATGGTAATTAACTCTGGACTATCTAAAAGGAGAGAATGATGTATGTACATGTAAAGTATTCCTAACCTTAGTCTTTATGACGTATTTTTTCAGGTGGTGCTACTTATATTCTTTTGTATTTATTAAATACTACTAGAAAATTTAAAACATACAAATAAACACATATACAACACAAGTAAGTTTTGTTTTGTTTTGTTTGAGATGGAGTCTTGCTCTGTCACCCAGGCTGGAGTTCAGTGGGGTGATCTTGGCTCACTGCAACCTCTGCCTCCTGGGTTCAAGTGATTCTCCTGCCTCAGTCTCCCAAGTAGCTGGTATTACAGGTACCTGCCACCATGCCCAGCTATTCTTTTTTTTTTTTTTTTTTTTTGGTATTTTTAGTAGATATGGGGTTTCACCACATTGGCTGGGCTGGTCCTCAACTCCTAACCTCAGGTGATCTGCTGGCCTAGGCCTCCCAAAGTGCTGGGATTACAGGCATGAGCTACAGCACCTGGCCACAAATAATTTTCAAGTTGAGAATTTAAAGTATGGGTAGTATTCCTGGCACTCAACAAAGCAAACACAGGTCTGCTATTTAAGATTTAAACAGAAAAACAAAAAACAGAAAAGCAACAACAACCAAAACATACAAAACACCCCCAAAACAAAACAACTTCTAGCAGAGTCTGATCAACAAAATGGCTAATATGGGAGTAATCAGATGCAGAACAATCCACACACACACACACACACACACACACACTCATGTTAAATATTTTTAAAGAAGTAAAAGTTGACATAAAAATATGACCAGACTCTAAAAAATGACTCAGAGTATTTGATATTAAACCAAATATAACTGAATATTAAAAATATAATCATTTAAGTTCAAAAAATAATGAATGGGATAAAAAGAAAAGTAACATCATCCAACACGAAAATAAGTGAGTTGGAGGATAAAACGAAGGAAGTAAACATATTTTAAAAAACTAATATGTAAATGTGACTTATAAACAAAGATTAAAATGTCAGTGGACCTTTCAACAGCAACCTGGATCCTAGAAATTTTTGAACAATAATATCAAAATTTGATGGTAACGTTATTTTGAACCTTGAATGCTCAATTTAGCCACCATATTATGTGTGATAACCCAATGAAGATGGTTTTAGATTCAGCATAGTCCCTCTGGACCTTTTTAAAGAACCTAGTAAAGAATGTATTCCAGGAAAATAAGAGACTAAATCAAGATTTAGGAATGCATGAGATCCAGAAAGCTAGACTCCAAAGAAAGAAAGTTAAATAAATAAATAAATAAATAAGAAAGAAAGAAGAGAAAAGAAAAAAAGAAACGTCTGGCATAACAGGTGTTCCTGTCTATGGAGATTAGCCAGCCTGTGCTGGAACCAGAATACTGAAGGCTTCAAGATTGCATCGTCACAATTGCCAGATTAAAACAAATGCTACAGGGCTGTTCACTAACAAATTTTCAGCACCTGCACACACAACACAAGCCAGTGATATCTTGGAAAAGATAACCTTGCTAAAGACGATCTGTAATATCCATCAGTTTGAAATAACTACTTAGGAAATAAAATGCTCACCTTTTTCTCTTTGAACTTTGGGAGCAATGGTATGCTCTGTTATGTATTTTAGCACATGAGACCTAAATTTTAGCTACCAGCAAAGCATTTTTGAAAATTACACTAAAATATCAGTTTTTGTCTTAAACAATAAAATTTTTGATACATTTAGTGCTGTAATGAGAGTGCTCTTGGGACAGGAAGCCAAAGAGGGAGGTTGACAATGGTGAATATTAAAACAAAACAAAAACACACACAAAAGAAATCTTTTATAGCATGGAACTTAAATTTGCAAAGAAAACCAATATAGAAAACCAGGGGGGGGGGGCGCGGTGAGAAGGTGGGGAGTTACATTATATTTTCAGAGAATAGAATGATGTGTAACTGATGTCCATCAATCCTAAAAGCAAGTCAATGAGTAATGTATAAAAATATCTCAACTAACAAGAAGATATTAGTTAGAAAATTGTAGCTTAATCCTAGATAAACTAAAAAGAGTAATAAAGTTGTTATATGTGAGAATTAGAGCTACAGATGAGAATGGAATGGATGACTTATTTTATATATGTATATATACACACAAGCATACATAAATGCATTTAATATTCTAGTAAAAATTGTTTTAAAAAATTAAATTTAAAAATTTCCTAATGATACTAGAAATAATCAGTTTATGATAAAAAGTTACCATATCATAGAATGTTCTTTTCAAAGAGAGAGAGACAGAGAACAAAAGAAAAAAAATGTTTCTTTGTTCTATTAATTTTACTTTTACATGGAATTCATTGTGAATATTTTCTCTGGAAATTTGTTCTCAAATATTTTACTTTTAGTTTAACTTCTTTGCAATTGTTTGATTTGTATTCTTGGGCATATACTTAAAATCTGAAGATATGTCTGCTTTAAATTTGTCATTACAGTTCTGGTCAAATATCTAAATTATTTATTACTATATTTTAATTTTTTGGTGCAGAGACAGAGACAATATTCATTACAAGGTATATTTCATGGTTATGAAAGTTAATGTTTTTCATGTTAATTTTTACTACTTTCAAGACTTAGGAAAGTGATCATGCTCCACTGGTTCACATTAAAATGAATCTAAACTTTTTAAATTTTACTGATGATACAATATGACTATATTGATGATCTATCAATTCTTTTCCACAGCAATTTGTCTGAAGAAATATAGGTGAGTCGTATGTGTGTGCATGCATGCACATATGTACATTAATTTTTTCTAAAGCACACATGCACATAAACACATTTTTTTCCCTAAAACAAAAATTGACTATATGGCAACTTCAGTAATTAATTCACTCAACAAATTTCTATTCAGTTCCCTACATACATAAGTTGGTCACGCTTTTTCTGGAATGATGCTTATGCTCAGAAATCATTTTTAGGACAAGATTTATTGGGTCTATTTCAAAATCAAAAAGTGAATTTCTATATTTTATATGTATGAAAGAGTGATTCATTCACACTTTCTAATTTATTTCTAAGGCAAGTCTATTGAATGTAAGTATCCTACTTTTTCAAGCAAACTGAAATTACTAATTGAGAACCAGCATGCTCTCTCTCCAAGGGTGTTTGCCATTTCGGTGAGCAGTAGGCAGGGAACTAGAAAGCAGGCATAGACTGTTTATGCATACGCTGACAAAGGCAAATGAGTGCTTAAGTTTCATTTCTCCTTAAAGACACCTATTTGCATGCTCCTTATTTTTTATCTTACAGTGATAAAGCTTTAATTATGTGGTATGCTTTCCTATCAATTCTAATTTATAGTTGTTTTAAATTCATTTCCAGGTGTCAGATTCAATCATTTGCTCCCCTTTTAATGTTTAGGCAGATAAATATTTCTTCCTGGTGAGCACATTCTTAGTATGGTTACCCATTTAAGCACAAAGGCATGAATGTGAAAACGAGAAAGGTAATTGCTATTTCTGTATCACATAAACAAAGTCATATTGAGCACGTAAAAAATCTAGAAGGTATTATTTCAAAGAAACTTCCTATCTAGAAGGTAATATTGCAAAAAAAGCTTCCTGAGGACTGAGCAAAACGTGGGGCTACATAAATAAGAGCCCTTTCACACTGATACTGAAAACCTTACACAACATCTCTATGGTCAGTTATTAAGGATTTCAAACAATTTTGATACATTTCTGGTTTTTCACTATTTGAGGCTGATATTCCCGGCCACTTGTTCTACCAAAATTTGATCAATCAGACCTTTGCACTTGAATATTTAAAATATTGCCAATTTGTGTACAAGAGTTATAAAGAATTGACAGCTCAATGTAAGAGACCTTGGAGGAAAGATATAATAGGTGATTTAAGAGATGTGACAGGGTGACTTCCTTAAGAACAACAAAGTGATGCCAGAAATCAACCTGGAGGGCAACAAAGGCAAATTGCTTACCTCTAGGTTTTGAGTTTAGTGACAAACAACTGCTGTTTTGTTTTGTTGATACAAACCAATAAAGTTCAAAGAGATATAATTTGTCCTTATCCTTTATTCTCTACCCTCGTTGCTACTCACATTTACATTAGAATTCTACTTTTCCAGAGTTGAGATGAAAAAGGCATCATATATATGAATCAACAAAATAACATTAGCTTAAAAATTTTTTTATTTGCCTTGTGTATAATCATATCGTAACATCTCTGTGCTGCATGATAATCTCAAATACTTGCTCTAAGAAAAATGACATAATTATGCACGTTTATAAAACATTCCATTGTATAATGTTTAAAAGATGCTTTTTAATGAGCTTAAGAGGAAGAAATTAAAAACAAGATAAAGCTCCTTGGAGGGAACTGCCGAGTAGTTAAGGAAATTATGCAATGCTAAATGGGCATTTAGGAGAAAGCAGAGGAGAGCTGAAAGTCACACCAGAGACTGAAAAACTACAGAGGCTTTGGAATTGAAGATTCTTACCAGAGGAAAAAGAGAAACCTAAATTTGTGAGCACCGGAGATACGATCATCAACTTAGCTTTGGGCATTTAAGTTAAATTAGAGCAAAACGAGATGCTGTACGATGTCTTAGTTTCCTGTTCGAGCTACTGAAGAAAGTAACTTGACAAAGCTTTTAGTGAAACTGCCATGGATCCCCAGAGTCCTGGAAATCCATTTTGCTACATTTCTCTAAAACTGTCTCCAAGTTAATCGACATCAATAGATAACACACTATGGAATGTGTATAAACAATAAAAGCATATAGGATTCAGGGAGGTTAAGGTAAACTTTCAATTAATCACTCATAAATATATTATATTATCCTAGGTGTTCATTCTCTTTACAATGGATCTCACCTGAAATTGTAGGTGTCCTAAAAACTCTGTAATAACAGCTTTAATTGTGTCAAAACAGGTTTTCATAACTAGTTTTACATCTATATTTCTAAATTTACACCTACCCAGGGATGTTGTCCAAGTTGTTTTAGAGGCTATCATAATACAGAAGGAGTGTGAATCCCATTATGTAATATGCCAAGTAGTTCAGTCTAAGGCAACTTTCCACTGGACTAACTGGAATGTTCCAAGTAGGTTTTTGTATAATTTCCATATACATGATTTCCCTCTGAGAATTGGAAAATGTATATTTCCCCTGTCTCTGTCATGCTAAAAACATTTAACCTAGCTGTTATCTTACATGTCTATTTTCACTAATATCTCCCTTGCACACGTCAGACTAACATACTGTATTTCACTAGTTACTAGAGAGCCCTTTTTCTGCAGGCATCTCAATTCAACATGCTCAAATCCAGTTGAAATCCCTGTCCCTCTCTTCAAATAACACTTCTGGTAGAAAGCTTGAAAGTATCTTGTTATTGATATTCTCACCTTTTATCCCTCTAACCTTTTATCAACCTAGTTACTAAATCATCTTAAATATATCTCAAATTCCTCTTCTCTTCAGCATTAGTTCAGACTCCATCAACTCTTGCTCTTCCTATCCAAGCAATGTGCTTCATTGCTATCAAAATAATTAATTAAAATGAAGAACTGTGCCTGATGCTCTCCAAAAAAATTTCTTAAATAAGTAGCATTTTTATCTTTTATTCAACCCTTTTCATGATGCCAACAATGTCTTGTAATCTCACCTCTCGAAATCCCTGATTTAAACCAAATTACATATATTTCACTGAAGTCTGTTTTTATTCATTTTATTCTAACAACAATAACTAACAAAAATGTTCTTTCCCTCAGTGCCCCTTATTCCTCTGCCCAGAAAATTCTTATTCATTTTAGAAGTAGCTTTAAATAATGATCTTTTTCATGATTCTCTTATGTCTAAAATACTTAATTATTTAGACAATTATGGCACTAATCTTATTTCATTACTCTCCAATTATATGTGTGTACATGTTTATGTTTTGTGTATATATGTATAAATATAACTATATATATTCATATATATTTTGTGTGTATATATAAGTATATATAAGACTATATATACTAATATTCTATGTATATGTATAAATATAAGTATATTTAATTATATAATTATATATAAGACTATATGTACTTATAAGTATATAAAGACTATATATACTTATATTCTATGTATATGTATAAATATGTCTATTTAATTATATAATTATATATAAGACTGTATGTACTTATATACAAAACATAAACATGTCACACCTATATATACTATATTTATACATATATACACAAAACATATATATGTAGAGTCATGTTTCACTTAACAGGGATACATTCTGAGAAATGTATTGTTAGTTAATTTTGTTGTTCAAACATCACAGAGTGTACTTACACAAACCTAGATGGTATCTCCTTCTATATACTTAGGCTATATGATAGAGCCTACTGCTCCTAGGCTACAAACCTGTACAGAATGTTATTGTATTTAATACTACAGACAACTGTAACATAATGGTATCTGTGTGTCTAAACATATCTAACACAGTAAAAAATAAGTATCGATATTCTAATCTTGTGAGACCACCATCATAATAGGGTCCATCATTGACTGAAATATCGTTATGGAGTGCATGACTGTACAGGTACAAAAGCAACCAAGGAAAAGAGTGAGAGGGACAATGAGTATAAGAGAAACTGAAATGTAAAAAAGTAAACTTGTATGTGTATGTGTGTCTGTGTGTATGAGAGACAGAGAGAGAGTTTGTGCCTGTTTACCCTACCAAACTGCAAATTAGATGTGGATGTATCCTGTATATAATTCCTTACTTTAAGACAATTACAGCTCATTTTTATTTCTTAGCACACTTCTTTGCGCACAGTAGGGCTTCAGTCAATGTTTAATAAATCGGTGAATGCCTTAATAACGTAATTTCTTTATAACTCCCTCAAACTATAGGCATTGGGACATGAGAAAAATCTGACAAAAGTTGAGGGTATTTTGGTGGTCACAGTAAAAAATCACCCTAACCAACATAAGTTGTAGAGAAGTGCTTTTGCATGTAAGTAGGTTCATTTTTTTCTAGATAATAAAACAGGGAAAAAGAGACATTTTTAATTTTATTCCCTTCTTTCTCATGCTGAGGCATCTTCCTTGGGGCATACCTGACAAGTTGCTCTAGTTGAAAAGTGCTTGATAATTTTAAAATATGCAAATCAGCCTGGGGCCTACATTACCTTGGGATCTCCAGTAGAGGAGAGGTTGACTCTATTTACAAAGTGAAAATCAGCACTTGTTAAATCAAATCTCTCTTGTACCAGGCAAGGATTATGGTAGTCTCATAGCACACTGAATGTACGTGTCTTAAATCCCTATGTATATCATATAGATATTTCCTTGAAAGACCTTGTCTCATGCAAACTTGTTTATCTGGCCAAGCAGTATAAAGATCCCAGAAAAGAGGTCAGTCCTTGGATATTGCAAAAGCACCAGGAAATAAAAGTACGATTTACCTGTCTCTGTATCACCATGCATACACATTTTAAGAATTCAGTGTGTCCTGCCTGAATTTGGCTCTATAATCTATATATAAGTAGTGAATCATAGAAGTAACTACAAGTGAAATGCACCAAGGAAGATTAAGTTTTTGATGTACCGATATCTTTCTAGGTATAGTGCCTTGAAGCACAGGCTTAAAAGCTAAATAACCTGGATCCTCAACCTGCTTCTTACTTATTTCATGAACAAGTGACTATACATTTACATGATTCCACTTTTTAACTAACGAAAAGGAGATTTTTGTTGGTGCAAAAGTAATCACAGTTTTTGCTGTTAATGGCAAAATTACTTTTGCACCAACCTAGTACATGATCTCATATTGATGATGTGAAGATTAAATGAGTTTGTATTTGTACTATATGTTGTAGTATTTAGTACATGCTATAACAATGGACTGTTGTTGTATTATTTATTTGGGCAAACTAGATAATCCTTTTTTTAAAGTAATTTAATGAGATAAAGTCAGTAGCAAATCAAGAGCATTCAAATAAAACAAATAAACAATCATGCATAGATATGACACCTCTTTTAGGTTCCGCATAATTCTGGAATTGTTTACAGTTGCTTCTGAATTGGTTGTAGTTGTGTATAATCTTTGGAGATAATTTGGTGGGAAATATAAAGAATTGATGTTGAAATTCTCAAGAAGTAAGATCTTCCTTCAGTTTATTTGTATACTCAAAAGTCTTCCATCACCTCTAATTTATCTTAATAAAAACTGTCCTTTAAGTGGGAGAATTTTTTTATTAATTTTCAGAACTAACATTAACCAAATGATAAGGAACAACTGATATTTGTCACTATTCTTAATAATCCACAGGATATATATAGTAGAAAACAATAAATTCACTCTTTTGAGTACATTTAAGATCGATCTGGATGCTTACATAATAATATCATATCAAACTCTCATTTAATTTGACATCGGTTATCTATCTACATAATGCCCTGCATACATATGACAGAGTCACTCAATCACAGTGACCTTTTGCTTGGAGTTTCTAAGGTTTTTTTTCACGCTCATAAAAGCTCAGCAAAGACGACATTACATAAATGTACATGTTATTGGTTCATGACTTCTATTTGTCAACCTAAATTGTGTGCAATAATGTCTGTGAGTCAGTGAGAGTACAGGAGCATGATTCTATGAGTGCCAGGTTTCTTAGGAGCTCATACCCATCGTCAAGCAGAAGTGAAAACAATCTGCTTTCCTTTACTTTTGTCCCTGTGATAGGATGTTTGGAAAAGCACCTACCTGTGAATAAAAGACTCTTTTGTTTTTTTTTTTTTTGAACTAGTGCCCGGTCCTAGGCACCAACCAGTTGACTGGGACCCTGACCACCTGGTTAATCGATTTTGCAAACTCTTTTTCTCTAGGCCTTGACCTTCTTCTCTGGTGCCTATTTTTTTTTCCTTAAATAGATCTGAGAATCTTCTCAAATAGACATTGTCTGGGGTGTTAAGGCAAAGACGGAATTATTCAGGCCTCAGTACATTAGATGTCCCTTAATCATTAACTGTGGATGAATGAAAATCAATATTGTAACATTTTCTCAGGGATACTTTTTGTAAAACCTTTTGGAAGCAAATACTGTTGTCTCAGTTGGTTTTGCCAAGCCCGACAATGATTGGGTTTCAGTCATTTAATCTTTTCATAGACCTTTCCAATGATTTTTTTTTCATAATTTTACATAGTTTTCTGATTTTCTATGTTTTCGTAATTTTAGGGAAAGAAGGAAGGAAAAGGGATAAACAGGACTAAAAATATTCAAGTGAGAATATCAGGCAGACAGATTTAAAGCATGAAAGTATAATATTTTTCTAATATTAGCACAATGAAACAGAAAAATTTAAGGATTATTGAATGTTTGATTGGAGAGCAGGAAAATTTGCTCTGGAATCCTCCTTAATGGAAGTGTTATTGGTACATATAAGGAAGTACATTCATTTTGTATACATTAATATTTTAATCAAAAGAGTAGAAAATACTTTTAGAGATCATTTTGAGGTGCATCTCTACCTTCAATCCATGGACTCCTTTTTAGAATTATACTAATGTGCATATATTCATGTTCACATAATGATATACTTTTCAAACCATGAGACTATAAAGATAACTTCAATCAGGCATACAGTTATGATTTTTTTATAATGCCAATGATAATTTATAATTATCAATGTTCCCTTGAGGGTAAAGCCCTTTAAACTCATCTCCCATCAATCTCCTCATTCTTTGATATGTTCCATCCACAGGAGGTTTCAGTTGTGAACACACTCCCTTCAATTTCCAACCTCAGGGTTTCCCACATGCGGATCTTTTTGCTTAGTCGATTTCTCCCTCTTTTGGTGGCTAGATCTATTCCATGTTGCAGTGTTCCAGTGAAATACCGCCCTTTTGAATGAGAGCTTCTATTAGCCTTCCCCCTCCCCCAGTTATCAAATCCTGCTTACACTGGAATTGTCTCACGTTATTCTTTTTATACAGTACTGAACCAACCCCTTGCCAGTGTACAATGCTTTTACTTATGTATGATTTTTCTCCCCTGCTTTAATGAAAGGTGATAGGGACACAAACAAGGGCTTTTTGTTGTTGTTTTGACAAATACCATATACTTGTACTTAGTTTCTAAAATGGCTGTGTTAGTCTGTACTCACGCTGCTGATAAAGACATACCCAAGACTGAGTAATTTATAAAGGAAAGAGGTTTAATTGACTCACAGTTCCGCATGGCTGGGGAGGCCTCACAATCGTGGTGGAAGGTGAATGAGGAGCAAAGCAACGTCTTACATAACAGCAGGAAAGAGAGCTTGTGTAGAGGAACTCCCCTTTATAAAACCATCAGATCTGGTGAGACTTATTCACTACCACAAGAACAGCACGGGAAAGACTGCCCCTGTGATTTAATTACCTCACACAGGGTTCCTCCCATGACAAGAGGGAATTATGGGAGCTACAATTCAAAATGAGATTTGGATGGGGACATAGCCAAACCATAACAATGGCATTTGGTGCAAGGGTGATCTCAATAAATCTTTTTAGATCAATGAATTTGTGATTTACTTGAATTGCCCCTCATATGACATAAAAGTTTCTCACTTAGATGCTACTGGAATATTGGGCTAGATAGCACTTTGTCATTGAAATTGTAAGGATGCTTAGAAGTAGCCCTAGCTCCCACCCATTAGATTCCAGTAGTACTTGCCAGTTGACATAATCAAAGCTTCTCAAGACATTGCCAAATGTCCAGGGGCATGGCTGGGGAGGGCAAAATTACCTCTGAATGAGAAACATTGTTATAAATCCACACAATAAAATAAACACAAAAATAAACCAAGGTATCTGAGTTTTCATTTGTTTCTTTCCCCTTCAAATGACTGTGATTGTTGATACAGAATATAGGGAAATAGTGAATTTGGATCAGTCAACCTAAAGGAAAGTTTGAGTTGTGACCTAACTTTTATACTATTGAATAATAATAATAATGGTAAGAGAGCACTAGCATGAATCAACATTATTAGATGCATAAATACACTAAATGCCAGCCACTGAGTTAGTGCTTTCTAGATATTAAGTAATTTAGTCTTACATTACTCCGTGAAGAAGAGACTGCTATCCAGTGTTACTGATGATAATGAAAAATAGATGGTCAGTTTAATTGACCCACCTGAAAAAACTACTAAGTGAAGATTATTGGGATCATGCAGGATGACTCCAGGGTTTGCTGCTGAGCTGTCTAATATGGCAACCCCTAGCCAAGACACTAACCCTCATATAGCTATGACTACAAATGTAATTACTTTGAATTGAGAATTGATATAAGTTGAAAATACTTGACTCAGAGAAAAAGAAGAATGTAAAATACCTGAGTAAGTTTTATATCAATGACATATATAAAGGGTAATATTGGGTTAAAGCAAAACATATAATTCAAATAAATGTCTCTTGCTTTTTGAAAACTTTTTCTGTGTGGCTTTATCATTTCCTCCCTGAGCCTCCTTTTCTTCTATATATTGGGTGTAATAATAATAATGGTTTCTATAGACCAGTTGTGAGGTTTCTATGATATACTACATATGAAAGGCTTTGTGAACTGCAGAACTCCCTTCAAATATTGACTATTTACTTAAATAATATTAAATATTAAATACCATTTTCCAGATGTTATATGACTTAGACAATCAAATAACATTCTAATTCTCATGAATGTGTGTTCCCAAAGGTCAGACAAGGTTGTAGATATTCATAACACAAAAGATAACTTAGAAAATAAAACTTCATAAATTATGTTTCCATCTATAACTTAAAAATAATGAGATAGTTCAAGACAGACCTGGGCAACATGGCAAAACCTTGTCTCTACTAAAAATACAAAAATTAGCTGGGCGTGGTGGTGTGCACATGTAGTCCTAGCTACTCAGGAGGCTGAGGCAAGAGAATCACTTTAACGCAGTAGGTGAAGGTTGCAGTGAGCCGAGATTGCACCGTGGCTCTCTAGCCTAGGCCACAGAGCAAAACTCGCTCTCAAAAAAAAAATAATAATAAATAAATAATAATAGTCACAATAATAATGAGACAAGATACGGGGTGATCTAAAATCCTCTAAATGTACTGCAGTATACATTTGATGTTGGAGGTGGAGTTAATTTGCTTATAGAATGTGTCATTTGTTAGTGGACTGTATTTTAGACACATGCATATATATGCTCCTTAAAATGTAAAATACAATAGTATCCCCAAAGAAAATTTATTACTGATAAAATACTTTTTTTCCAGTAATAGTTATGCTCATTGTGGATTATGCGATTAATTGATTATGGTTCATTGTGCTGAATTTGCATATTCATTCTCCTGGGAAAAGGCTCCATCTAAGAGCTGGTCAGAAAACATATAAAATGTGAAACTTAAATTTTAAACAGTGCACATCTGTAAACTTGTTCTAAGAAATAGGCAGGATTACAACAGGTTTTATTTTTCTTACCAATATTAAAGGCAACCTGGAGCTAAAACCTGATTATTTGAAAAAAGTGTAAGGGCATGCCTTTCCCTATGAGGTCTGGGGCCAGCACCACACCAGCAGACCTGATGGACATATCTTATATATCTAATCAAGCAACCATCACAAATACATAGGCATGTGATTAGTTGCTCAAGAAAATTCTCTATGAATTTTGAAATTTTTCCAAATACATGCTTTTAAACAATTTAATAGGTATCATGTACTATTAATAATCAAAGTTAGATAATACTAGTACAGAAAAGAGGAAAAATGCTTTTGAAGACTCAAGACAATACTGTTAATTCTTAGACCATAATTCCTCTGAGCAATTACCTTTAATATAAAGATATAAGCATTACAAAAAAAACCACTGACTTTAAATTTTAATACTTTATCACAGGTGTTTAAAGCAAATTACAAACTAAAGTTGGTGGACCAATTCAGAGGTTAATATTCAGCAAATACTGAAAATGAAGGACATAGATGGCAGTTCAATTTCCTTTTTGTGTCACATTGCTACCCTAAATTCTATCTTTAAGTGCAGGATCTTTTAGTAAATCATAAAATTGGGAGTGCCCATTGAGACTTGATAGCATTCTCTCTAGTATGCGAGTAGACATGTAATCTACCAAATTTGTACAAGAAAAAGCATAAATGCATGTATTTTATGGTCAGGAGTTAAAGGTTCTTAACCTACTCTTAAACTTTTTTAAGAATTTGAGAGGTCAGTTCAAAATAGATCTACTCATAGAACAGGAATACAAAATGTTGTACTAAGGTTGTCATTTCACACATAACATTAAATGCAAGTCAGATAGCTTTCTGAGGTTCTCCCTCTACAGTGCTCTCTGGATTAGTTCTTATTAATTTGCCAAATTAGATTTTTTGTTGAAAAAATTTGTCCTCAAGTTAGGATCCTCTTTATTAAATGTGAAACAGAAACAAACATATTTATTGTAAAAATTAAGACTTACTTGGTTTTCTAATAAACATTGTTTCCTTTTGTTAGCTGAAAGAAACAGTTCTTAAATTACAATTATAGATGCCAAGCTCACATAGGAAGAGGTTTGGGATCATGAGTCCTCCTGTCTCTGAGTGAAATATGCTTGAAATACTCAATTTTTTCTTTTCATAATAGTGAATTCATCAGCATGTACACTTTTTGTTTACTTTGGTAGCACATTTTCAATATCTTTTAAATGAATGATAATTGATTTTTTTTCCTTTTCTTTCTTTTTCTCTGTTTTTTACACTGAATCTTTTGCCCTGTAGAATAACGATTAAAGGGTGCTTACTCTGGGGGAAACGTGGTGGATTGTCGTTGACATCTGTCAGCGTGATGTTCACGGTGGTTGTCCCCGATAAGCCTCCCATCTGGCCGCCCATGTCTTTGGCCTGGATAACCACCTGGTATTGCTCCCTGTTTTCTCTGTTCATGTTAGGTAAAGCAGTCCTGATGATACCTTGAGAAAATACAAAAACTTCCATTATCTTCACTGGAATCTCATTTATTATTAGATTAAGTCCATAAATCGTATTCTTAAGCTAGTGATTTTTTGAAAGATTAGTTTTTTAATATTAACTTTTATTGTCTAGAAATTATAAAAGTGATTCTGTGGAAATATCTTCTGTATTGGGTTTCCATTTCCTGGCAATACCACCTGTGCTGTAGAGTGGCCTAAACATATATGTTACAATATCTAAACAGTGGTTTCCATTAGTTCACTCTATCATTTAACTTTGAGTTCTTACATCTTTAAGGGTTGCATTATCACTCATCTCTGAGTATTAATGTTAAGATTTTGTTCTTATTCTCTCATGGTCTTTCTACTTATAAAGGTCATAAAGATGATCAAATTAACAAACAACAATTCATTATTCCTGACCTGTTTCAGGCTCCACAGAGAAATAGGGCTGCCCTTGAAGTATGCTGTAAATGACTCTGGCGCTGTTCCCATATGAAGGGTCATCGGCATCGGTGGCTGTGACTTGCACCACAGAAGTACCTGAAGTATCCAAATTCAGCTTAGTTCTGCACAGTACCAGAAGGAGGAGCAAAAGCACTGGTTTTCATTGAAGACTTGAATGATTCTTGGCTTTAATAATGACCTCTTAAAGAAACTTTCATATATAATTTGGATGAATATATACATAGTGTTATTACAGGTAAACTCTGAATTCAAATATATAATGTTTATTTAGTCAACATGTCTATTTTTTATGCATGCAATAAATAATGCTAGTACATCAGAATATAATAAATACAGTTACTTTACAAATGCTCAAGTTTGATATTCAAATTCATTTTCACATAATAGATTTGTTTCGTGTAAAGGGCATACCTAATCACAAAGGAGTAGGTATGTTCTTCTTCCCTCTCTCCACTAATTAACTCTAAAAATAATTAACATCTGCTCTCGAATACAATTTTATGAATAGATTAAATTCTAAATTTAGAAACAATCCAATATGATCCCAAGTTCCATGAACTACTAAAATCTATTTAGTAAAGTTCAAGATATTTAAAACGGCTTTACAGTGAGATTACTGCCAAAAGTCCTTGGGATTTAATGAGGTAAATATTAAATAACAATCCCAGAACAATACTTTTGAGAAATGCAGAGTCTGAAAATGTGCTATTATAACTGTGACAATTAAAAAAAAACCATCAGATTTGTTTAATTAGTTTAAACAACTTCACACATATTTGAGAAGCGTCTCTTCTTCTACCGAATCTGAAAATATATCTTTAAAAATGTTATCACTCTTTTCTGATGCTTTGAATGGCCTGTCATTCTATACTTAATTTAAAAAATTAAAGCAGTTTTAATTTTCTTGGCCTAGAGATACATCTCCCATTTATTTACACTGAAAAGGGAAATACTATTTTCTTGGATGTTATATTTCTATCTTTTTTCATGACGTATGTTTTACGGGTTCCACAATTTAACTTGGTAATTCTCTACCAGTGCATATTTAACCATGGGTTCTCAATTGGCTTCTTTGAATATAAGATTTCAAAGAGTTTTAAAGATACTAGCAGACTTTTATGTGTAATAACTATAATGATAGGATATTTTATAATATTTAATAAAAAAGAAATAATCTAATCAATTTCCTCAATTGAAATATGTAGATAGTACATATTCCAGATTAAATCTTTAGGCAAAATATGACTAGAGTATATGTGAAGAGTATATTCTCTCTATGGTATTCTAAATGTATTTATATTTGGGATCAGAAATGTGCACAACTGTTATCTAAATCCAAGGGGAAAAAAAAAACATTTATTTTTCACAATTTTCTACTGAAGTTCAATGACATTTCCTTGATTGTGGAGGAAAGCATCAGGGTAGCAAATCAAAGAGGATTTCAATTAATTAATTATAGTATAAGAATTTATTGATTTTTAAAACATTTTTTGAATATCATCATAAACGTAAATGAACTTACCTACAACAGACATCTCAGGAACACTAGCTGTATAGATTTCTTCTGGGAACGTTGGCTCATTGTCATTGATATCATGAATTTTGATCACAAACTCTGACTCTGGTTCTACTGGTCTCAGAGTTCTTCTGTTAATAGCTTGTGCACGTAGAGTATAAAAGGCCTTTTCCTCCCTATCAATTCGTCTTGTGGCATGAATATCACCTGTTTTTTCATCAATAATGAAAAGAGTGCCAGCTCCATCTCCAGATAAGATATATTTGAGTGATCCATCTCCTTTATCTTGGTCTGAATGTAGCTAGGGGAAATAAAAAAGAGTATATACATGATACTGTATAAAGGTGCATGATGTTGAAAGAATTCAAAGAAGGTTTTTCAAGTTTCATCATTGAGCAATGGGGTCAGCTATCCGAGTTCTTGAAATAAGAGTTTAATAAGTTTGATCACACTTATTTATACACTTTAAACAATATAAATAGCCTTTTATAAATCAGAATGATTTTTATTCTAAATGAAAAAAATGTAATAAAATTAAACCAAGCTCCTCTCTTTGCTTTGCTTGGGAAATACTCATTTTCATGGGGAAATAAATTCTGTTCCAGATATAAGATATCAGTCTTGATATGCTGCTGTAAACACTGTTCTTTCATCTCTTTCTGTGAATGAAAATTATTTTATTCTTATATTGTGCAAGAAATTTATGTGCTATAAACTTGTTATTAGCTATTATATTTCTGTTGATGAATTAGTAATATCTTAAGAACTGTAAGAAAAGCAAAGCTGTAGGAGACATAGTTCTTACTTTAACAAACAACATATATCATTTTTTGGTTTATACAATAGACAGTGATTACCCCACAAATATTTGCAGTACTCAGAGCAGATGGATGTCTACATAACACATGCCTATATGTTTTCAAGTTATAAATCAAATTAATGAACTATAAAATAAAATATGTTCTAGCCTCCTACCTTGTTAAATTTGCCTTCTTAAAAACCTACAGAGATAAATTCTGTGCAGGAACAATGTAATACAAGGCCTGGGTCTTGCTCCTTTTTCTGCACCTATAACATAACCACACTGGAGCTTTGAGAATCAATTCCTCACATCAAAGAGCTTTGCATGACTTCCTGTGGACGTCTCAGCCCAATGTACACACTATCCTAGTGCAAATGCTAGTCCAAGAGTCCATGTGTCATGAACAAATTCCATCCATGTTGTTTTTCAACAGATGCCCTTAAGGCTAGCCAACAGGCTTAGGAGTACGTGTACTAGTGACTGAATCTAACCTTTGGGCGATTGACTTATAAAAAATAAATAAATAAATAAATAAATAAATAAATAAATAAAAGAAGAGCCTCTTGTAAAACCTAGAAGCAAACTCCAGAATGTTTGGGGAGGAAATAATGGGCCCCAATGACCTTGAGAATCCTGGAAATGGACAGGCAGTTGCCAGTTGCCAGATGGGTATACCTCCTGCCCCATATGGAATTCTTACTCTGAAAACTAAAAGCCTGGCCACAGGAAGAACAGATCTCGGCTTTGAAAAATATAAGAAATGTATGGTTTGTTTTTAAGTTGTACCACCCTACCAATAAACATTTTTAAATGCTAGGATCACAGTTTTATTACGTGTGATGATATTATGCTTCAACAAATTTTATGTTGTTATGCATTTGATAAGAAGTATTTTTAAAACAGTAGGCTTTAATTTCTACCAAACATTTATTATAACAGACATCATTATACGCAAGTTTTATGTTTTAATATTGATATAAAATGTAGAGGTAAATCAGAATAGGCACACTGATCTACAGCCTAGAGAATTAAGAATTGGAGACAATAATCTTCAATTATATGCTTCAATTATATATTTTTTTCATATAATTGAAGTTAGACATTTATCTAAATAAGTTTGATTTTTACTCTTTAGACTACCTAAACCAGCACTCGCTTTCATCTAATTAAGTGTAGAGTTTTAAACTAATTCCTTCCTATTTAAAGAAGACTTTATTTAATTAAAAGGTTATTTTTTACTTATGAGAACTTATTTCAATGAACTTGCCCCTGAAAATATTTTTTATGTAGATACCAAAAATATTTAAAATCAATAAAATGTTTTTGATGGCTGCATAATATTCTATGGTGTATATGTGCCACATTTTCCCTGTCCAGTCTATCATTGATGGGCATTTGGGTGTACCTATGCAACAATCTTGCATGTTCTTCACATGTACCCCAAAACCTAAAATGCAATAAAAAAAAAGAATTAAAAAATAAATAAATAAATAAATAAAATGTTATGTGTATCTATCTCTAATGTATTGTATTACTTATTATCACTGGGTCTATGAAATCAATCTACTTTTTGGTTAATGGTTTGTAGTAATTAGCACCTAGGCATCAACTGTGGATAAAACTACATTTCTAGATAAACTGCTTATTAATGCACATACAATAGATAAAGAAAACCCCAGATGGACATACACTTTGGAGAAAAAAGATAAGTCAGATAACAAATAGTTTCTTATTACATTTTTAGCTATTCATAAACAATAAAGTAAAGTTGAGAAACTCAGGAAATAACTCCTTTTAACTAAAAAGCTTTCAGAAGTAACATGTGACTTTTATCCAGGAAACCACTCTTTTTAAAAAAAAAGCCACAAGATTGATGCTTTACAGGAACTGAAAATGTACATAGTTGCTGGGAAACTTTCCAATTATATGCATGTGCAACACGGTGGCAATTTTCCAAGTTACAGACTGAAGCACTGCATATTTCTTTGTTCTATCTGAGAATCAAAATAATTCAATAAAAATTATTGATGTTATCAACAATTTGATCAGATAATGTTATGGTTTGTAGCAGATAGTTATATTTATTGTCTATTCATTCAATAATTTTAATTGAGAAATATTTGCTTATTCTCATAAGAATCATGTACTTCTTAAACCAAGTCAATAATTCCAGTCAGTTTTTGTGGAGGGATCAAATATTTTGTGAAATGGAAATTCACAGGACAGCCCCTAATATCGTCCCCAGGAATGAATGAGGATTTCTTAAGCTTACAATACCTAAATTAACAAAGAATGAGTAGAGGTTTGAACCTGGGAAATTTTTATATTTTACTAATTTTGAATTTTAGAAAGAACACTGCATAAATATAGAACATAGATTTGGAAGGAAGAAGGATCTAAGGCAAGATGGGAATCATTAAAACCCTTTCTCCTATTCTAATCAGTTTGACATGCAAAAAAGCTGCTAAGATGGTAAGATTTTAATTTTTATAAAGCTCAGTTTTGGAATATAAATCACAGCAGGATTATTATCTTCGCTTATACTACAGAGAGCGAAAATTAAATCTTATAACTGGACCACATACTGTGGGAGTTTCTGTTGGATTCGAAAATTGAACATGGAAGTAGGGAATCAAAGAGATGGAGTTTGCAAGTAGACTGGTTTTGAGAATCAGAAAATGATACGATTTCTACCTTCTCCAAGGGAATATAAGAGAAGCAAATTATACCTAAGAATTTCTACAGCTTGATCCTAAGACGCCACAATTATTATACGATTTTCTTGAACCACTAGAGCTTGTACTAGTGATAATGTACATTTAAAAAGTCTTTTCTTTTCTTACAGAGGGAAACAAGTGAGCACTAGCACTAGAATAAAGGGCAAAAATGACCATATATGAGGGCATGACATTAGCCTATGTTTAATGAAAGATGGTGGACATGGACAAGTAAAGAAACTACAAGAGATATTCACTGCAATAAAGGAGGCAGAAGGGTGAATTTCCAGACCTCCTGAGACTTGGGGGATTGCTCCCCTTGCAGATGAAACTGATGGGATGTAAGAACTAAGTAATAACAGGTCTACTGATGCTGATGATTTCCTAACAGTTACAGAAACAGACCAAAGAACAAAGTTCTTGAGTTACAGCCCCCCTGCCTAAGCTTCCCATCTTCTTTTTAAATTTCTCTTTATTATTTTAATTATCTCTTACTCTGCATACTTTTTCCACCATTGTTCTGGTATTACCACCTTCCCTCATTCTTTGTATGTGTGTGGCACAATTTTATTTCCTATTCCAATTCATTCATTGAGTAATAATCAAACAAGAGTTCATCTTTATAACTGTAGCTTTTTCACGACTCTTCCCTTTTTAATTTGGATATCAGGTAACAATACTTGGATTCAACAAACAAACATTTATTCTAGCAAAATAGTTTACATCGCTGAGAAGTTGGTATCAAGGGATCACATGCCAAAAAACTTACAGCATCTACTTTGAAAGATATAACTTATATGTTGATTTGTCTTATACTATTTTATTGTGCGAGACATTAAGTTTTCTTTAAACATAAAAAAAAATTAGATTATTGTGGTTTTAGTTCCTCAGTAACACCTGTTCTCCGGTGTGAAACATTTGTGTCACACATTTTTGAGAAGAATTTTATGTTAATACTGACCTTTTCTTTCCTTGAGAAAAGCCTATTAAAAATTCACAACCTGCTGTGTTCCTTGTAAATTCACAACCAGATAAAGGACATGGCAAGATACATGACAACTAATGAAAATAGAACAACTGGTACTGCACTGCACACTTAAAAGTCATTTTCCTACTATTTAACTTTTTTATTCAGACTTTTTAATTATAATACATTATTACATGTGCTTATATTGAGTAATTTTAATATTTAAAACCAAATGAAGCATTTAATTTAAAGAAAAATTTAAACAAATTATGTGGTGAATGCCTGGTCACTTGAAATGTGTCTGGTTTCTGATAATCTTATAACATTTCTTGTAAAACATCTTTTTTGTATAAAATGAAGTTTATAAGTTAAAGGGGTCTTGCAGCCTATCTAGTTTAAAACCATCTTTCTTAAATTGTGTTTAAAGATCGGGAAAAGAATATCCAATCAATTGTTTATCACCTGGAAATGAAATAAGATTACACTTCAGTGTAGGTACAATGTTGGTAGAACATTTTCGCTTTCATCTGCTCAGGCTGCTATAGCAAACTACAACCATGTGCCACATGAAAACATTTCAATGACAGACTGCATAGACAACAGTAGTCCTATAAGTTTATAATACTGTATTTTTACTGTACATTTTCTATGTTTAAATATACAAAGACTTGGCATTGTGTCACAATTCCCACAGTACTCAGCACAATAGCATGCTGCACAGGTTTGTAGCCTAGGAGCAATAGGCCATACCACATAGCCTAGGTATGCAGAAGGCTCTACCATCTAGGATTGTGTAAGTACATTCTACAATGTTTGCACAATGACAAAATTGTCTAATGATGCATTTCTCAGAAGGTGTCTCTTCATTAAGCTATGCATAATTGGACCATCGACTGGGTGGCTTATAAATAACAAATGTACTTCTCACTGTTCTGGAGACTGGGAAGTCCAATATCAAAGTGCTAACAGATCTGGTGTCTGGTGAGGTGCTACTTTCTGGTTCATAGATAATACCTTCTGGCAGTGTCTTCACATGGTAGAAGGGCAAAGGGTCTTCCTTGAGGATCTCTTGCTAGAGCAATTATCCTATTCATGAGGACTCCACTCTCACACCTAAGCACCACACAAAGGCCCCACCTCCTAATACCATCTCACCTTAGGAGTCAGGATTTCAGTATACGAATCTTGGCAGCAAGGGCACAAATATTCAGACCATAGCAAACCTTTAACTCAATATCAATTTATATTTATTAAGTTACATTTAATGAAGAAATGTTACCAAAAAAATCAATTTATAAAGTACAGGAAATTTAAGTAATTTGTTACCAAAAGAATAAGACATAAAATATTTTACTTATATTTTCACCACTGACTAGAAGAAAATTAAAGAAAAAATTTAAATAGTGAAAAAACCTTATCTATCAACAGGCACTTAGATTGCTTATATTGTGAGATTATTTCTCATTCAGAATATTGATACCATTTTAGATATTGGTAATTGTTGGTATTTGGTTTCATTCCAAAACCTGGGAAAACCTACATAATTAGAATTAAATTTGTAGCACTATATTAGAATTATATTTATAATTGTTAGGCTAGTTTTTAGAAAGATGAATTTTGATGAAAGAATCACAAGGAATATAACATTCAGTATCTGAGTCAAACAATTTATGCCTAGTTTTTATGTACACTAACCTGAAAATAACAAAAGTGTTGAATAGATATTTCAACATACAGTGACAATTTTACGCCTGATTTTCTTTCAAACAGCAAAGGTATTTTGTATTTGTTGAAACAAAATGTAGAATGTGGCAAATACACCATGCTCTCTTGGTGGCATCATTAGCATTCTGCTCTAATTGCTTCAGTTGAGAAACATAATATCAAATGGCAAATAAAGCAGTGAATCAAATAACTTCAAATTTGCACCCACCAAAAAAAAAAAAACACAGGTGAAAAATACTCTGGCATCAGAAAGCAGCTGAAAGCATGTTAAAGCCAGCAAACACAATCTGGCCAAAAAGTAGTATTTACTCAAGTTGTTGGGGCTGGAGAAAAATGAGGAGAAGGGGAGAAAACTTTGAACTGGAGTATGGGAAGGTTACAGAGTAATACTGGCAATATAGTGTAGTTTGCTCCCTCCAGGGCACTGTTTAATATTAATGTACAGAGAAACAAGACCAGTTTTATGAATTTCAATGAAACAATTCTTCCTTCAAAAATGGAAGGCCAGGTGCGGTGGGCTCATGACTGTAATCACAGCACTTTGATAATCACACTACTTAGGGAGGCTGAGGCAGGCAGATCACAGGGTCAAGAGATCGAGACCATCCTAGACAACATGGTGAAACCCCATCTCTATTAAAAATACAAAAATTAGCCGGACGCGGTGATACATGCCTGTAGTCCCAGTTACTCAGGAGGCTGAGGTAGCAGAATAGATCGAACCCGGAGGCAAAGTTTGCAGTGAGCCCAGATCGCACCACTGCACTCCAGCCTGGGTGACAGAGCAAGACTCAGTCTCAAAAAAAAAAAAAAAATGGAGAAAACGAATAAAGCTTATCAATGGAACAGATTATAGAAACAACTCTAATGGATTATAGAAACAACTATAATAATTTGCCCATATATACGATTTAGATTGACAAGTACATTTCTGAATAATTTCTTTCTGGGACCAGAGGCAACTATTGAAGATTTAAATGATGGTGGGCATACATATCTGCATAGATTAGTTTTTGGCAAAAAAATTAAGTGGTTCATTCTTCACATTTGAAAAGGTTCCCCAGAGATTTCCTCCAAGAGGAAAAACGTGGATAGGATCTGGATTAAATAACTAGGGATTCCTCTTCTCATTTAGTCTTCCAAGAGTGCACCCCATTGAAAATTGTCCAAGTGCTTATGGCCACTTCTGACTGAAGTGTCCAATCTGAGATGGTCCTGGAGATGTAGGAGCTTTCTTTGAAGACAACTTGATTTACTCGAGAACCCACAAGAGGTTAGACTTCTTTGAAAGAATGCGCTAGAATTCTAGAAGGCATGTCCTGCTGCTATCTCACCCCTTGAAGTATCTCAACCAGGATACATTTATTTGCTAGCATTGGAAAGATATTAGATTACATTGAAGGCACTTAATGTAAGTATTTTAGAGACACACTTTCACAGGCACTATCTGCTTCCAAGGCCAGAAATTTTAAAAATATATTTGCAGGCATTAACTGATTCAAAGGTCAACAATTTAAGTACATAACTTAAGGAACCCTGCTTGTAAGTCCTCAAGTGGTATATAAAACACAAAATAGACACATTATTTCTCAATTTCTCATGTATTAGCTTATCATTTGTAAAGAGAGTTATTGAGAAATGATTTAGAGAAGGTTCATATTCCTTTAGAAGCCAGGAATCTTCTTATACTTTTGAAAGTCACTGAATTATGAAAATTATCTCCTTGTGGTTTGAAAATTACATTGAACTTTTTTCTTTTTTTCTTTCTTTCCTTTTTTTTTTTTTTTTTTTTTTTTTTTGAGATGAAGTCTCGGCTCTGTCACCCAGGCTGGAGTGCAGTGGCGCAATCTCAGTTCACTGCAACCTCCGCCTCCCAGGTTCAAGTGATTCTCCTGTCTCAGCCTTCCGAGTAACTGGGACTACAGGAGCAGGCCACCACACCTGGCTAATTACTGTATTTTTAGTAGAGATGGGGTTTCACCATGTTGGTAAGGCTGGTCTCGGACTCCTGACCTCGTGATCTGCCTACCTTGGCCTCCCAAAGTGCTGGGATTACAGGCATGAGCCACCACATCCGGCTACATTGAACATTTTAACACCTTATTTTTTCCCCACAACTTGGAGAAGTCTTCTTAAGCATCAAGGATTTACAATATAAGCATATATGTACATAGGTATCTAAGAAGTTATTAAGTAAATTTATAGTATTTAAAATCAAGATGTTCATTTAAAAGAAAAATTAGTAGAGAATATAACTTACTTTCTATGAGCTATACAAATGGCTGAGAATCATTCTTTCCTACTTTTCACCAAGAAAGCCATAAAGACAGAAAATTTTAAACTAAAGTGAGGACTAGGTGTAAATATTCATTAAAGAAGATTTTTAGGCCTGGCATGTGGCTCACACGTATACTCTCAGTGCTTTGGTAAGCCAAGGTAGAAGGATGTTTTGAGGCCAGGAGATTGAGACCAGTCTGAGCAACGCAGATTTCCTCTCTACGTTATTTTTTTTTCTTTTATTTAGCCAAACAGGTGGCATGCCTGTATTCCTAACTACTTGAGAGGTGCAGCAGAATTGCTCCAGCCCATGTGTGCAAGGTTACAGTGAGGTACAATCCTGCCACTACATTCTGGGAGAAAGAGTAGAACTCTGTCTCCAAAAAAAAATGAACAATAACTGTTGGTGGGAGTGTAAATTAGTTCAACCATTGTGGAAGACAGTGTGGCAATTCCTCAAGGATCTAGAAATAGAAATTCCACTTGACCCAGCAATCCTATTACTGGGTATATACCCAAGGGACTATAAATCATTCTGTTATAAGGACACATGCATATGAATGTTTATTGCAGCACTGTTTACAATAGCAAAGACTTGGAACCAACCCAAATGCCCATCGATGATAGACTGGACTGGGAAAATGTGACACATATACACCATGGAATACTATGCAGCCATAAAAAATGATGAGTTTGTGTCCTTTGTAGGGATTTGGATGAACTTGGAAACCATCATTCTCAGAAAACTGACACAAGAACAGAAAATCAAACATCACATGTTCTCACTCATAGGAGGGTGATGAACAATGAGAACACATGGACACAGGGAGGGGAGCATCACACACTGGGATCTGTAGGGGGAACTAGGGGAGGGACAGTAGGGGGTGGGGAGTTGGAGAGGGATAACATGGGGAGAAATGCCAGATATAGGTGATGGGGAGGAAGGCAGTAAACCACATTGCCGCCTATGTACCTATGCAACAATCTTGCATGTTCTTCACATGTACCCCAAAACCTAAAATGCAATAAAATACTTATAAAAAAAAAAGAATCACACACACACACAAATCTGTGTAAATAAGGCAAATACCCTCTTTAATTTATCACTTTGCCCTACCCCAAACTCATCACTCTGCTCCTTATCCATAGATTTTTTTTACACGTGTCATTTATCTTGCACGTGAGTGATCCTGATGATGAAGCTAAACAACAGGTCATTGGATATGAATAGATGGATATAACACCCTTTTTTCTTTTTGAGTGCCAATGCTCTTCTATGCATAACTGTGCTAAATTCTGGAGAGATAAGAAAAATCTGGTTCCTGACACTGGGCAGTTAGAGCAATGAGAACATCAGCAGGAAATGCAGATGAGCTTTTTGTGTTCAAAGAAATAGCAAATGGTAATGTGTACATTCAGCACAGAAGCTGAAAGAGTAGATGAAAAAGAAGAACCTGATTACAATGGCTTTTTCAAAATGAGAATTCTTATCTCCAAAAGATTAAATAACTTACCAAAGGCCATCTAACATATAAGTAGCAGAGGCATCTCTCAAATTTCTCCTCTCAGTCCAAGTCCTATCCTCTTTAGAATTGCCACACCAATTTTATTCATCTGCCTTCAACCTCTTCCTAACTTTGCTTTCAATCTTGTTTCTTCCATTTACCTTTGATAATCTTAAAGTTCTATTGAGATTTTCATTGCTACAACCTCAAGCTCCTAGGTTTGCCTTTCCTTGTTATTGACCACATAATGCTAAATTCTCTTAAAAATCTAAAACAAAAGGCACTTAATCAGCATACATTTTATATTTTACATCCATACATCTGTTTTTCATTTTTCTAGGCATTCTTTCTTCAAGTTGGAGCTCGCTGGTAAGTCGTATCCACATAGCTGATAAATGCAGAAGCCCTCCAACTGAGGGTGGAAGGGGCAGGTTCCCTTACTCATCTACTCACCCATGATATTATTTGTTTGCTCTCTAAAAAGGCCATTTATTTGATAGTTACTAATGGAAATGACAGTGTGAAGCTTACATCTTTGTAATCATTGTACATCTTTGTAATGAATGACAACCCTGGATCCAAATTTGCCCAAGATTTCAAAAGAGAAAATGATACAGAAGAAATTTGAACTCAAACTTTTCTGACTTCTGGTTATGTGCTCTTATTACACAAAATTTAAAGTTTAGTGTTTCATCCTTTCTCCTAGCCAACTTTCCTGTTGCAAAACATCTTTAAATCTATGTCTGAGGAGGGTAAAAGGGGTGATTTAAACTTTTGGTTTCCATTTCCACCTAAAGATTAAAAAAAAAATGGAAGGAACACTTCTTCCAAACTTTCAATAAATAGCCAGGCAAACCACATGTTCACAACTTTTCTTGAACATACTGAGGTTGCAGAGCAACCAACTAACCCAGAGTTAGAAGGGAGTCGGGTGTCTTTAGGGACAGAAGAGACACGTGTCTTGGTTTACCTGGGAAAGATGCAGGTCAGAAGTAATTACCTAGATATTTGGTGACTTGGGGGAGGCCAGCTGATTATTCTCCCAGAGAGGGTAAAGTCCCTGGGAGATGCAAATATTGGGGGGGTCTATATCCTCTTGCAGATTCATGTTTCCCCACAAACACCATAAGGTGTTCCCAGAAAAGATCAGGAGAGTCATCAGACATTCCTTCTGACATTTCAAAACTGGAGGAGGAAATAAAAGCTGATTAATGAGAGGGAGAAAACTAAGATAGGGCCCTCAACTTATGTTTCCTGTATGAAACAAAGTATGAGTCTTTGGAGGGAGAAAGTAAACTCTGTGAAGCTAGGGCTATCAGTTTGTAACTATTGCAGCTGGGGAAGGGACCAGGAAAACTTTCCATAATCCTGGGGGAAAACTTAAAATAGCTTTTAGACTCAGAACCGTAAGGGAGGGAAGACTGGAAAGACTATGTCCTTGAGACTCACAGATAAAGTGCTTATTTAGGACTGAGACTGTGGTCAGAATCATAGAAAATTTCACCACAGTACCCACCAATTCCTTAGCCACGCTAGCAAACACCTCACAAGGAACTGACCAGAGAGACCCTTGCTGAGGGCAGCACAAAGGAGAGCCCTAAAGCTGAGGGTAAAGAGGACATTAAAAAAAGCAAATAAAAAAATACTAAACACAAACCGTCCTCTAGATAATGTAATACCTGTGACAGACAGATGTCTGTCACAGCAACAACAAACTTCAAACCCAGCTCAGTTTCTAATTATGTTAACTCAAAACAGGGCCCTAAAGGCCTAGTGGAAGAGTTTCCATCCTAGGTGTCAAATCTATTTGCCTAAGTCTCAACTGAGCTCCCAAGCTATCTGCCTTTTGTAATAAAACTAAAGAACACATAGTAAGAGAAAACAATGGACTTATGAGACACAAAACAATCATCACCACCAGATCCATATATGTGACACGGAGTAGCAAATATCTATTAGGTAAATTAACTCTGATGCATATAAGGATAAATAGCAATAAGAAATTGACATCATGCATCATTGGATATTGTGTATTAGAAGTGACACATCACCAAAAATGTATGCCCTCAGTCTAATTATGAGAAAACATCAGACACACACACACAAATCAAGAGATATTCTATAAAATATCTGAAAAATATTCTTCAAAATGTCAAGGTTATGAAAGACAAGAAAATACTCATGAACTATCACCAGCTCCTTAGAAGAATAAGAAGACATACAACAATTAATGCAGTGTGGTTTCCTGGATTGGATTCTGAATTGACAAAAAGAAGATTAATAGAAATTTGGTAAAATGTGAACAAAGTTTATAGTTAACAGTGTACCAATGCTCATTTCTAAGTTTTGACAATTGTACTGTATAAGATGTTAACATTAGCGGAAGCTAAGTAAAGAATTCTTGAGAATGCTCTGTATTATTTTCACAGTTCTAAGTCTAAAATATTTATTAAAAAGTCTCTGTTTGCTTGCTAATGTAGTCAACAAATATTTATTGGATGTCTGGTATGTCCTGGGCATTCTAGGAGGCATTGAAAAAAATATTTCATGGCTTCATGGTATTTATCGTCTACTAAGGAAGACAGATATTACCCAAATGAGCTAATAAGTATTTTGTTACAAATCTTGAATGAAAGCTAGACTATAGCATAAGAAGCTATCAAATGGGACATTACCTGAGAGCAATGATGGCCTACAGTAAATTATCATGCAAGCAACCCTAAAGGTCAGAACAGAAAGGCTCCCACAGAAGTTAAAATTATTGAATCACATGGTGTTTTAAAATCTATTTAAAGAACACAAGGATAAGCAGCATGAAACAGATGGGTAAGTGAATATACTTAGGATAGGATACAGGTGGGTTGGGAAGGCCACACACTACTTGAATCCTGTGTTTTCAATAGTCCTGTGTTCTGTCTGTCACTCAGCCACATCACCTTTTCCATCGATGACATTTGTATCAGACCAGAGTTGAGGATTAAGAAAAGGAAACGATACATAGAAGATGGCCAGGACCAATAACACTCTTGCTCTATCAGAGAGGGACAGGAACAAGTGTGCTTGACCACAGCTGCAGCTTGATAAACAGCCAGGATTTCCTTCTTCTGCTTGGACAGAGGACATATGGGTCCAGAATGGGTGTCACCACTAAGTGACCAAATTAAAGCATCATAAACTTGAGTGCCTCATAGATATAATTTATAATTGGAATATTCTGAACACTGATTGCCTCTTGTCTACATAGTATCTAGTATGTATCATGAATACTTAATATCCAAGTGCTTCATGAATATTAGCTATCTTTCAGTCCTTCTATTTGCACTCCTCATAAACCTTTTCTCAGTATACTGCATTTGGCTTTTTCAACATTAAAGAAGAGGTGGAGAGGGGAGGTAAGTTTAAAAATGATTTCACTGGTAGAGCTGTAACATGGAACTGATATAATCAGGATAGCAAGTGGTTCCAGTGCTTTCACTCACAGGAACTTATTGTGGGATCTTCAACCCCTCTACCATTACTAAGAAGTTATTATTTCTTGTGGTAACCTGACATGAGTGATGCCCACTTCAGGTGATGGTTTATGACAACCCCTTGGCTATAGGCTCAGGGAACTCTCTGTTGGAGAAGATTCACTCCTCCACATAATCCTCTGGAGTCCATTGACTTCTAAGATAAAACCCTTTTATTGGGACAGTGTTCAAACCAGGAAAAACAGGATGCTAGCTCATATCTTCAGAGAACAGACTGACATCAGTCTGGCTCATTTCTTCCTCTCTGTAATCAGGGGCTATTTCAGGAGTGAGTCAAATACAAGCCAAAATTTAACTGGCTAGAAGTGAAAAGAAAGGAACTCCAGCCCCAATTTCCCTGGGATCACACAGCATATTGACTCTAATTTCCAAAGAGTTTCTCACTGCTAAAATCTATCTATTTGACCCAGCAATCCCACTATTGGGAATATACTTAAAGGACTATAAATCATTCTATTATAAAGACACATGCACACATATGTTCCTTGTGGCACTGTTTACAATAGCAAAGACCTG
Organism: Cacajao melanocephalus; assembly: GCA_963573385.1. Lineage (NCBI taxonomy): Eukaryota > Metazoa > Chordata > Mammalia > Primates > Pitheciidae > Cacajao > Cacajao melanocephalus. Next base: position 8,427 of record CAUYLG010068782.1, on the reverse strand, counting down.
GAATCAACCCAAATGCCCATCAATGATAGACTGGACAAAGAAAATTTGGCACATATACACCATAGAATACTATGCAACCATAAAAAAGGATGAGTTCATGTCCTTCGTAGGGACATGGATCAATCTGGAAACCATAATTCTCAGCAAACTGACACAGGAACTGAAAACAAAACACCACTGGTTTTTACTCCTTGGCAGGTGACGACCACGGAGAACACATGGGCACCGGAAGGGGACCATCACACACCGGGGACGCTGGCGGGGGGCAGGGTGCTGGGGTGGCAGGACCGCGGGGGACAGGGAAGTTGGGGAGGGATAACACCAGGAGAAATGCCTGATGTAGGCGACAGGGGTATGGAGACAGCAAACCACCATGGCATGTGTGTACCTATGCAACAACCCTGCAGGATGTGCACATGGACCCCAGAGCTTAAAGTACAATTAAAAAAGAAAAGAAAAAGAAAAAGTCAAATTTAATACTTTATTCCTTTTTAAAATATAACATGTGGCTGAGCATGGTGGCTCACTCCTGTAATCCCAGCAATTTGGGAGACCAAGGAGAGTGGATCACGAGGTCAGGAGATCAAGACCATCCTGGCCAACATGGTAAAACCCCATCTCTACTAAAATATACAAAAACTAGCTGGGCATGGTAACACATGCCTGTAGTCCCAGCTCCTCGGGAGGCTGAGGCATGAAAATCATCTGAACCTAGGAGGCAGAGGTTGCAGTGAGCTGAGATTGTACCACTGTACTCCAGCCTGGCAAAAGAATGAGATTCTGTCTCCAAAAAAAAAAAAAAAGAAGAGTTGGCTGGAAGTGCTGTTGCCCACCTGTTATTCCAGCTACTTGGGAGGCCAAGGCAGGTGGATCACCAGAGGCTGGGAGTTCGAGACCAGCCTGGCCAACATGGTGAAATTCTGTGTCTACTAAAAACACAAAAATTAGCCAGGTGTGGTAGTGCGTGGCTGTAATCTCAGCTACTTGGGAAGCTGAGGCAAGAGAATCGCTTGAACCTGGGAGAAAGAGGCACTGAGCTGAGATCACATCAGTGCACTCCAGCCTGGGCAACAGAGCAAGACTCCATCTCAATAACTAACTAAATAAAATATAACACACAATTACTATTTTTTAATTGCTGTTAATCTATACACTGATTAACTTGCCACTTACTTAACTGATAGACAGTTGTTTTTTTCAAGTTGACAATTTTAAAGAAAAGTGCATTCTTAGGAAAAAAAAATAGTTATTTATATTTATTTTTATTTAAAAGTATTCTATTTGTTTGGATATGCTGTATTGTAATAATTTATACCCTTTTTAGATCATTTTAATACCCTGAAAAATTCTAAATTTATTCATATTTTATACTTTCACAATGATATTTCTAGAAACTTAGCAACAATGCTCAGAATAAACCATTTAGTTTTTATTTTAATGGAATTTTTCATGCTAGAGCCACCTTGGGTATTATTTATAACTTTTCAGTGATGAAGAGTTCTGTGCCTCCATGGATACATGGCCAGGAGATAATATGACAATACATGGTCATATTATGGTCTAAAAGTTAAACCCATTAAATTGAAAAGATGACCAAAACTCTGCTTAGTGCTTTTAATGGATGTTTTTAAGGTATTATATACCTCAGTGAGAGTAAGTTTTTATGGAAAGGGAATAGAGCAAGTGAACGTATCCTTGGGAAAAGCCTACAAATTGGCAACTTTGCTGTCACTCTTTTTTCAGCCTTCTTGATGATAGAATATAGAACAATCCATCAAGTTGCAAAAGGTTGATCTGATTCCGTCACAGCCAGCTGGGGGGAAATTCAACTGAAAAATGGCCAATTTAAAGGAACTGTAAAAACCAAACAAGCTCACTTCCCCAGGGTCCAACAGATGAGGAAAGCAATGAAGTGGCAAACAGTAAAATAAAACGGAAGGATGGGCTCAGCCTCCACATCACTGAGGCTGGGCATGCACTGCTTCAGTGCATGCAGAGCACAAATGCAGGCACTGATGTGATCATTCATAATTAACAGAATGATCTAATTTTGTCTACTTAGGGACTATCAGGACCTTTTTCGTGAGTGCTTCTTCACTTCTTCAATCTGAATATCTGTAACATTCTGATCATAAATTCCACACCACAGTTCTGGTTAATCTGGCATTAAAAGTTATACTCTGAGCCAGTTTTTCTTCACTGAAAATATAGTAATAAGAGATAAAAGACACATTTAAAAAGATCTGCCATGTATAAGACAAAATATCTGACAACTAGAAAACAAAACAGCAGAACTGAAGCCATTATCCCTCTCTGGGCTCTAGATTTCTTTTCTCTTTTTTTAAATTTTATTATACTAAGTCTGGGCTACATGTGCAAAATGCACTGGTTTGTTACATTGGTATACATGTGCCATGGTGGTTTGCTGCACCCATGAACCGGTCATCTAGGTTTTAAGCCCCACATGCATTAAGTATTTGTCCTAATGCACTCCCTCCCCTTTCTGCCCACACCCCCTCCCCCAACAGGCCCCAGTGTGTGATGTTTTCCTCCCTGTGTTCCTATGTTCTCATAGTTCAACTCCCATTTATGAGTGAGAACATGTGTGTTTGGTTTTCCCTTCCCGTGTTCATTTGCTGAGAATGATGACTTCAAGCTCCATCCATATCCCTGCAAAGCTCCATCCATATTCCCATTTCATTCGTTTTTATGGCTGCATAGTATTCCATGGTGTATATGTGCCACATTTTCTTTATCCAGTCTATCATTGATGGGCATTTGGGTTGGTTTCAAGTCTTTGCTATTGTAAATAGTGATGCAATAAACATACGTGTGCATGTGTCTTTATAGAAGAATGATTATTTCTAATCCTTTGGATACATACCCAGTAATGGGATTATTGAGTCAAATGGTATTTCTGGTTGTAGATCCTTGAGGAATTGCCACAATGTCTTCCACAATGCTGGCGAGGCTGTGGAGAAGTGGGCTCTAGATTTTTAACCAGGCAGAAGCAGTTGAGAATTTGACTCAGATGGCATTAGAAGGAAAAAGTTCCCCGGAAAAGGTGAAGAAAAATGAAGACAGGATTACTGTGTTAAAAGCAAGCCATGATAAAGGACCTTTTCTTATAAAGATAAATCTGAAAAATGTTTCTGCCAACCACTGCATGGCAACCTGCCTGCCTTCCTCAGAAGTAGCAGGACAGAGACACAACTGCAGGCCTGGCCACTGTATTAGTAACAGCAGCAGTGCCAATGTAGAGTAGGAACTGAGCCATCTACATGAGGCTCAGTTCTCAACTGGGAGCCTTGAGAGGCTAGGTAGGAACAACTGCAAAACCCTAAAAACATGAAAAGCAGATAGAGAGAGAGAGTGAGCCTTCCCTCAAACGCCAGTAAAACAAAACTCAGGATATGTAAAATATGATAGAAACATAAAAGTTACCCATAAAATCAGCACTAGGTAGATGAATTCCCTTCTATAAAATGAAAGTGAAATAGCAATGACACAAAAAAACAACATGATTGTACTCAGAGTTCCCTAAATATTCATTGAATAAATAACATTCATAAAAAACAATTACTTAAATGGAAATTTATGGAAATGAAGTTTGAATATGTGTAAATATTCTACCATTCAGTATACCTCTGCTATATGGATAATTCAGAGAAATTGAAGTGAATTTAGCAAAAAATTATTAAACTCTATACATCTCATGTGTTATATTACATGAGTTATATTTTTAAAATCTTTGAAATTTTTAAGGCAATGTCACATCCTGTTAAAATTTATGGATACCAAGTGTTTCATAGGGCAGATGTTATTTCTATATTGCTGAGGATGTATTGAGTCAGAGAATTTTAATCAATGGTCCATAGCCAGCAACAGAGTATCACTCAAACCTAGGTTTTCTGATGCAAAAGCCCTTTAATATGGCTCCAACGGTTATTATTTGCTGTGCTGTCTTAATTTCTTCACTTGGAATTTATTTGTATGGCAGAAAAATGAAATGTCATATTTAAAGCACCAAATGAGTTCTCTGCAAATGTTACCATCTCTTCTTTTGCTCTTTCCACCAACTTCTTTTTGCTTTTCTTAGTGTTTGTTACTTATTTGTGAATAAATTGAACATTCTGTGCAGCTGGAACCAAGTTTAAGAATTTCTATTTCTTTACCCACCTCATTCATCATCACCAGGTATATATTTCTGCTAGCTATAATAATAACATCTTGGTTCCTCACAGCTAACATGTAAAGTAGGTAAGAAAGGTACTCATTAAAAAAATTTTTTTTAGTTAAAAAAATCTGAAGCTCAGGGTTACATGATTCACCCAAGTTCACCTAACTAAGAGGAAATTGAGCTACAATTTAAAATATGTTTTTCTGATTCCAAATTCATAATTTTCCTGGAAATGTGAGGTTTTCAATTATCTACCAACATAACTAATTTTATGTATTAATTGTTATTCTCAGAACTTCTTACTCAAACAAAATGACTGGTAGAAGCTCAGTGTTTCAAATAAATTACAGTGAATCTTCTGTTGCTACCAGCTCATGGGGGAGGGGGCTGTCATAAAGGCAAGGCTAGAGCCCTGGAGGTTCTGACTGAATAGGTTAGGATGGGAGTCCAGGGACTTCTATTTTCACAAGTTCCCAGGGGATGCTGATACTGTTGGTCTGGAGACCACACTTAGAGAATCACTGTTCTAATTAACCCCTTTGTATGGTCTGCAAACAGCAGCTCTGGCCTCACCTGGGAATTTATTAGAAATTCAGAACCTCAGACCCCACTGCAGATCCACTGAATTAAGATGTGTGTTTTACTAAGATATGTATGTACATAAATGAGAAAGCTCTGGTTTGATATGCTGGGTCTCAGCCCTATGCACATTAGCATAACTTGGTACAGTATCAACAAATACATGCTTGGTTCTCTCCCAAAAATATTTTAGTTGATCTAGGGCATGACCAGGCATTGGTATCTTTAAAAAATATTTTTCAGGTGATTCCAAAGTGCAACCAGGTATGTGAGCCACAGACCTAGAATGCATCATTTCCCATACTTACCTTAGATTAAAAAAAAATCTGACAACTTAATAAAACAGCAAATTCTTAGACTCCTCTTATAAAAATATTCAGTAGATCAAGAGGAGCCAAGCATATATAATTACAATATGAATTCTAAGTCATTCTTATTGTCAGGTTAAGTTTGGAAAATTGCACTCCAATCCCTAAAATAAATGGATTGTATTCTGGTAACATGTTTATCTGTTGTACCATTTTAAAAGTGCTTCAAACAACATATAGAATTTCATAATTTCATAGCATAATTTGGAGACTTATACTTTAAAATATGTTTATACTTTAAAAATATATATATATATACACATACACATAGATAGATAGATAGATAGATAGATAGATAAAGAGACATTCAGAGATAGGTATTATTTTAATAGAAAATTAAGTTTGACAGTTGGGAAATCATTCTAGTCCTGGCTTTTTCTTTAATTACATGTATCAATGTTGACGACTCTGTTAACATCCTGGATGTAAATTTCCTCATTCATATAAAGAAAACAGCACATCAAAAGACTCTAAAAAGTATTGTCATTTAAGTAAAGTTGATGACCTGTAGCAGCCATTAGAAAGTTAACTGCCAACCTTGATTTTAACATCGGGTTTCTTCTGACATATCTCCCACTATGTATTTATTGATATAATTGTCACTTCCCAAGAGACCTCCAGCAAAATCTTTATTCAAGCAAAATTATGCTATAGGAGAGACCATCACCTTGACCAATTCTCAATAATATCTCAAAATAGGATAATTTGGAATTGGATTTAACAGGGTAAATGGGCTGGGCTGGGTGACTTTAAGGTAAGACTTGTAAAGTTGGAAACTGGTTGAGGTTAAGAAGACAGAGTATATGATCTGGTAACTTTGAATTAATTGTTGCAATGAAGTGAGCTTCTTGCAAGTGATTCTTGATGAGGAAAACTATTAATTTTGATAAGTAAGTTGTTTAGTTGGTTCACAGAAACAAGAATTTCTTGGAACAAGCAGCTAAATTATTTTTGCCTGATCCAGACTACTTTAGCACAAAAGCATGAAAATACGCTTCCTCCTAGAATTGGTTAGCATGATAACAGAAAACATGTTGACTTCAGTTCTCCATTCTTAATGAAAATATGTTTACAGGGTTTTTATGTTGTTACAATAATCACTTGCATATTCTCAAACAGTTTGTGGTTAATCTCAGCCCCCTTCTTCATTAGTACTCATTATTTGGGCCAGCACATTTCTTCTTGGACCCCTTGGACTTCTCTAGCTAGATAAGCCCTAAATTCAGGATCCTCTGCCTTCATCCACTAGGAGGCTAGTCATCAGATTTGTTCACTGCTGTTTTCAGGATCATGGCTACCACAAGTCATTTGCAAAGGACAATATTAAATCCCAACTGTCATCTACCCATTCAACATGGGTCACAGTCAATTCTGATCTAATACACTAACAGCCACAGGGGCTCACTCCTGCAGTATCTATGGTTCTGACCTCAGGAATTCTTTGTTCATTATCGTTTGTACAGAGTACAGAGGCTGTCCACTGTGAAATTGCCTGGTGTGGCATGAACTTTAGTTTGGAAAATAAAAATTCAAAAGTATTTCAAATAAAGACAACTGCTGGGATAGAAAATGGAAAGCGAACATGTCAGCAAGCACTCCAAGTTAAGAAAAAGGTCAGAATAGCATGGGGCAGTAAAGAGCACAGACTAGACATATGTAAGGGGAACTAACAAATATGAATCGAAAGCTGTGATTCCAAAAATATGATGAATTCTTTCTACTCAAACTTCATTCAGCGATACTGTGAGATACATATTATTATCTTCATTTTATACAAGTGCGGAAACCTGAGATCAAAGGAAATAACAGATTCATCCCAAGTCAGCAGTAATATAGGACAGACCAGTTTGCGAGTAGAACTTTAATGCCACTCTTTTTTACCTGTTATCCTGTGTCTTTGTGCCACAGGATTTATTATTTCTTAGAGCTTTAACATTTTTCTCAGAAAAGCTTGAAACTTCATCTGCTACAAGACTTCATTTTTCTTGGGAATGGTCTCATTCTACAGGTCTCCATGTGGCTTGAATAACATTGAAGTCGCAATAGTTCCATGAGGGTTCCACCATATTAACACAGCAATTATAGCAGCAGTGACCACATGACTACCCTCGTTCAGTGATAATCATGACTAGGACTTTTGCTAACATAACTAGAAAAAAAATGTTTTATTTCTACTCATATTTTTAGAGTAGGATGTAAGTGTGGAACTGAGAGGTTTTAACTAGTAGAGAATGTCGGAGAATAAGTTATTTTTTAAAAAGCAGAAATAAGAAATAAAGAGTACTTCTATAATTATTGGATACTTTGGGGGGTTTTCTTTGCTTGTTTGTTTGTTTGTTTTGAGAAAGAGTCTCACTCCTACCTGCCGTGATCTCGACTCACTGCACCCTCAACTTCTTGGGCTCAGGTGATCGTCCCACCTTAGCCACCTGAGTAGCTGGAACCACAAGCACTCACCACCTCACCTAGCTAATTTTTGTATTTCTTTCTCTTTTTTTTTGCCGGGTAGGGGGTAGAGATGGGGTTTTGCCATGTTTCCCAGGCTGGTCTCTAAACTCTTGGGCTCAAGCCCTCTGCATTGTTGATTTATTTTTGGTGGTTTGTAGATAAAAGAGTTTAATTTATTTTTGGATGAGTATACTTCAATTGTGAGTGAATTATTTCATATATTTATATTATATTTTACCTTAAGTATTTCTACCTCCAGATTCATATCCATGGTCTATTCTATTTCCTATTGGGTTTCTGGCATTTTACTTGCCAATTCCAAATTTCTCTTTATGTGTTTCTCAGTTTGACATTAGTATTTTGACTTACTTCTGGTATTTCTTTTTTCATGCATACATTTAAAGTGTTTATATAATCACAAATTTATACACTGTCTTTTTTATAAATTCTGGATTTTTTTTTTAAAAGAAAAACCACTTTCTACTCCAAGATTATAAATTAAACTCCTCCATGTTGTCCTCTAGTTTTTTTTGAGAGGGTGATTTAATAAATATTATTAAGGTCTAGCATTATTTTATTTTTATATGGGTTTCAGTTGTCTAATTAATATTTATTAATTCATAGCTTTCTCATTAATTTTATTTATTTTTTGAAAGAAAGAAAAAGAGAGAAAAGAAGAAAAAAAGAAAGAGTGAAAGAAAGAAAGAAAAAGAATGTAAGAGAGAAAGAAAGAGGAAGAGAAAGAGGGAGAGAGAATGGGATTCTTGTTCTATTGCCCAGGCTAGAATGCAGTCTAAAAATGGGTATTAAAAACGTCTTTTATGCCAATAATTGTGCTTAACAATGGAGACA